>JAAEAF010007817.1:0-96573 GCA_011037195.1 Triatoma infestans
AGAGAAAGTTGTGTGATTGTTTCACACCAGATTTTTTTTTTTTAAAGGGGAAAATTCATTAAATTAGGAGACAATGCAGCCAAATAATTGGTTCACAAACATTTGGCTATTTAAATGTTGAATTACATTTCGCTAAATGTGAGCAGCAACAGGATCATTCCAAATGTTTAAAAAAAAATGGAGAAATTTGGGTTTAATTGATAATGGTGATTCTGTTTGATACTAGTATTTCACGGTAAAGCAGGCAATCATCACATTGTACAAAAGATCACGCATGTCCATTTTTTATCCCTAAATCTGGGCATGATATTCTTTTATAAATAAAAAAATAAATTCAAATAACAGATTCAAAGGAGCATATATATCTTTATTTTCTCTTCTGGTTTTACTGCCCATGAAGGGCCTTGACCTCTTAGTAATTCACTTCCAGAACTCCTGCCCTATGGTTGTCTGTTTTTTAAATTCTAAATTTATGCCCTCTGTATTTTTGGATTTCAAGATCTTGTTTGATGCAAACATGCGACTGCTTCCGACAGCCAACTTTTTCTATATTTCACTTTTAATTTTCACATTTCGGAAAAATTATGTTATATTTGAAAAAGAAAAGTAGCTACGGAATCCGAAGCTCTTATGCAGTTCTTTGTTGACATATTTCTAAATTTCAGATAAATGAACTCCAATTGCGACACCGTAAATATATTATGATCTCTCTGGAATTCAGGACCTATGTTGAAAGCTTGACGCAAATATGTCATCTGGTTCAAATGAGCTCCCCAATATTTATTCTCATATCTACCCTGCAGTCCCTGTTTATCCAAGAATATCTTCAATTTCAAATTCAAGCAAAACAAATGCTTCGCAAAACTTGGAAAATGACACTTTACCATAAAGCGCAATGCAGCAAGATTTACAAATCGTGTAAACATTTGCTAGGGCTGATTAAGGTCTTGAATCGGAGGCAGTTATAAACTTTAGTTGATTTTCTCCTCTGTCAGCCAGTATGCATGAGCATAAAGGGTCCTGAAAGTGTTACTGGGAGTGTTGCGAGGGTATGAGAGCATTTTTTTTTAATGGCCTCTTAAGAATTCATGGCGGTGAAATTATTATTTAATTTAGGTGCTAGAACCTGCCATTAGTAGAATTAGGTGCGGTTTAGTGAGATTATGGTAAAAACTAAGCCATATTTTCATGTTATACCTCTCCCTTTCTAATACTTAAACTTAAGTACTCTAATACTTAAGAGTTTCCTGGCTTCCGAGGCTGTATGTCGGTTTAATAACTGCTTTTCTTTTCCTTTTCTTACAGTTCTAAGTAAACGATTGTTCAGAATACTTTCGCCCCATTGAACGCCATCTTTAGTTTCAAAGACTTAAATTTAAAGCAGGATCTACTACAAATTAAAAGATAGTTCTTTGGATGAAATAAAATTTTGAAGATGTTATGGTGGTTTAAAGGCACTTGTTTGTGTCACGTGGGCTTGCTAAAGAAGTAAAGCATTAGTATACTCATACGTACGTGCTAGATCTTAATGATGGTTTAGGTAGAAGGAGATGGCTTTTGGAAATAATAAAAAAGAAAGAAAAGGGATAGAAGGAGTTGGGTGTATACGCTGAAGAACTAGAAACACAGGATCAGAAAATAGAAAGAACAAGGAGAGAATGATAAGTGAGTGTGAGTATTGGGAATAGGAGTGGATGAACACAGTCCTGGAAAGCAGGCGCGGATCAATATTTCATATCTTCTGTCCGTCGGGGGTTCTTCAGGGGGTGGTCGGTCGGTCGGTCGGTCGGTGGTTGGCTGGCTGAGAACCAGTAGTAGTGGTAGTTGAGTACTGTAAGTGAGTGAGAGGGTGAGAAACTGTTCCAAACGAAACACAGTACTAGTAGTACGGTGTCAGTACCCTTTTGGAAGGTGGCAGCCCAACCTCTATATTAACTCTCTCTCTACATATACATATATAACATACTATTGTCCAAGACGTCAGACCCGGATAATATGGTCGCGGCGGTAGGCATCTGTTGCATTCTTGTTATTCTTTTAGTATTTATTCTATTAATTGTTTTGGTCGGTCAGAATATCAAACCAGAAGACAATACTTAGCCCATCCTTCAGGTAATTAAATTTTATTTTAATTAATAATTTAGAAATAATTATTTATTAATTATATGTTTAATGATTAGCGGAATAAATTATTATTAATATAGTATACATAATAGGCGGTAAATGAAGCAACAGTTGGATCTAAATTATATAGGCAGTCCCCCTTCCCCTCCGCAATATACACAAAAATTTCATTCGCTCTGCACATCAACATTTAATTCAACATTCTTAGAATAATATTCTGAAACAAACAACTAATATTAATTCAGATAATTTAATAAAATTATCTTTCTATGAATATAAATTAATTTGCATGTTAGAATCATTAGTTAATAATTGAGGAGCGGAAATTTTATTCGTTTACAAAATCAACTTTTGTTACAGATGAACAAATGAATTTTAAATTGAGCATATGAAATAAAATTCGTAACTATTTGAAAAGAAACCTAAAGTGAAACATGACTCACTCTTAATATAATTCTCTGATTGGTAAACTTTTATTTTCTATTAAAATTCTCAATGAAAATTCATATTTTGAAGTCTCTTGAGGTATGAAAAGAAAAGGGTTTTTGTAGTGGGTGTAGATGTGTATGTGTGTGTATACAGCATAATTCAAAACCAAAAAATTGATATTCCGCTTGAGTTATTTCGGTTGAGTTATCTTCTGGAGTATTCCATTTGTTTTCAAATTATGTTTATTAATTATATGTTTAATGATTAGCAGAATGTTTCTTAATGACTTCCAGAAATTTGATTTATGGCTCTATTATTTTTTGGCAAAAGATTCGTAAAAAAAAGTGATATTAAGAAGATGCTAGTCCGCTTGAAGTAGCGGTGATGTTAGTCCTCCCTCTGAAGTGCCACTTGTTCTCCGATCTCACTAAATTGTGATTTAGGCTTTCCTCTAAAGTGTCATTAGCTCTTATTCTGAATTAGCATTATGATCCGCTATTGCTATTTACACCTCGAAATAAAGGTCTATTAGTCCTGTCCTAAAGTCTCTAAAAATTCTTAAATTATCTAAAGTACCATTGTACTTCCTCTGAAGTGCCATTTAAAACACCCTTTAAAGTGCCATTGGTGCTCTTCTAAAGTGTCCATTAGGCCACGATCTGAAATACCATTAGGCCTTATTTAAAGTGGCATTTTCTTTTCCTCTGAAATGCCATGTCTTTCTTCTAAAATGTCATTACCTCAGCTCTAAAGTGCCATTGCTTTCCCTCTGTATTGCCGTGTGGCGCTTTAACTAGACTGTAGTTTAGATCTCCCTCTAAAGGGCTATTTGTCCTCCTCTAAAGTCTCTAAAAAGCTGTTAGTGATCTAAAATGCAATGCCCAGTGTCTAAAGTATCATTTAGAACTCTCCTTAGAGAGCCATTGGTGCTCTTATGAAGTGTCATTTAGCCCATGCTTTAAAAAACCGTTAGGCCTTCTTTAAAGTGCCATTTTCTTTTCCCCTAAAGTGCGGTTGTTTTTCTTCTAAATTGTCATTACGTTCCGCTCTAAAGAGTGCCGTTGCTTTCCCATTTCATGCCATTTAACTCTTTACATAAATTGCCATTCACTCCTCTAAATTGCCAATATTACTCTCTCTCTACAGTGTCATTTAGCTGTCACTATAACGGGTCATTTAGCTCCTCCTCTAGAGAGCCATTGCTCTCCTTGTCTAAACTGTCATTTAATCTTGCACCTAAAGTGCCATTTGGTTTCATCTACTAAAGTACCATTTAGCCTTCCTTCTGAAGAACCTTAGAGTTTCCCTATCATACTATTAACTGCAATTAAATTTCCAAAATTCTTAATTTGAAAAAATAATGTTAATTGCAAGTTGCAGTTGCAGTAAGAGAAATCAATTTCGTCCATTCTGCTGTTATTTATTCTTTCTCTTTATTATTTCAAGCATTTTGACAGTGTAAGACATTCGAATTTTAATCATGGTATGTTTTGAAGTATCTAAGTGAGCGGGGAAAAAATTGTTTGGAAATTGGACTGATTGATATGTTTTTTGTAAGTCTTTGAGTGTATGTGTGTGTGTGTGTGTGTGCGAAAGAGAGAGAGCGTATATGAATTTCTATAGTTCAACAGGTTTATACAAAAAGAAGGGTATCAAACATAATGTACAATGTGGGGTTCCACATTTTTGACACATAAGAAAATTTACCAATCAGAATGTAGGATTTTCTTGCGACATAAGTTTGTGCCGGTGTTTCTCAACAGATTTTATTTGCAACTATTTTCCATCTGCAAACTTACTGAATTCTTCCATCGATTACATACATTTTCTCAACTTTTTTTTTTTCTTTTTAATTTTGTTGAGACTCTAATTATTTATATACTCGTAGTTTTCCTCGAAAACTTTGAACTGTAAATCTAGAAAAAGTTTGTGAAGTAAACCTTGTATAAAACAAAAATAAAAAATAGTAGAATCCATTTATCAATCTGGTTCTCTTGGAAAACAAAGTTGACGTCACAAACAGGCACCAACAATTCCAAAAGGGGATAATGGTGAACTAACTTTCTAGATTCTTCCAAACAATAACAAAGTATTTCATGTTCATTTGAAATACTTTATTTCTCTATAGATATTAAGTGAGACTATTTATGCATTTTTCCATATAAAATTCTTCAGTTACTTACAATTCAGAAACTGAAAATCACATTCAGAGCGCCTATGTCATGGCTAATAAATTTAGATAAAGTTGGTAATAAGTTGGTATGAGACGGTGTTCAATCTCTCAAAGATGGTCAACTCTAACACGCTTACTTTATCACGGCTTCCAGGGAGTGTATACTATGTAGAGAATGAAAAGTGTAGAACTAGCCCGAGTATGTTCAAATAGAACTTTTAATCGAACCAAGCATCTTTCCGCGGCTTACACTGGATAGGATTTGCAGGAAACCAGCGGTTTGATGGAGGCATATCACTTGCCAAAGACAGGCGAAGGGGATTATTAAAGTACCTTTCGCAAAACCTAACGGTAAAACACCTTCGACAGGGACATAGAATGGGGCTTTAAGAATTATAATATGTTTACTGCCCGGGCACTTGTCTGAGGAAAAGACATCGCTTCATCTTCTCTGCCATTATGGGGCTCTGGCAGTAGTGAGATTCCTTCAAATGGGGTCAAATGAAATCGCAGCAATGATCTATACTAAAGAGCTTCTCAGGTAGGAAATCTCAGCGATCTTGTCGTGCGGCCGGGGCTCGAGTACACACTTTGAACTAGCGAGTGCAGGTGGTTAAGGCAGAAGGAGAGGGGAAAGCACAAAAAAATAATAGACCTGTAAGTGGCAGCGATTGGGACCGTTCGGACCACGCCCCTTTTCCTATTCTGCACCCTCTAATGGGCTTTTTCTAAAATTTTCATTTAACTTATTTAAGTTTTAATCTGGAAGAAAAATGGCTGTTAAAGAATTATATTTTGGCATTGGAATAAGAATTATATTCTGTAGGAATAAGGAAGTCTCATGTCATTCCCATGTTGGGAATCAAAGTTCAGAGTTGAAAATATCGTTCAAAAATGACAAATAGCAAACATTCTTGTGAGCGGGTCTAAATATTCATACTTGATATATCTCCGATGTCATCTAACGCCATTTGTTTTTAGAAATATTAGCGATTTGATGCCGATTGCTTATTTCTTATTATTTAGTGTGATGTGATTTGGGTTGTCTCGATTGTTTCTCTGAATTGAAAGTTCAAACGCTTGAAGTCCCAAATAGTAACGTAACTTAGTAGCCTAATTGTACATGCAATTTTGTACTTTCTCTGAAGCGCTAATTATACTAATATAATCTTTCTTGAAAGGACAAAACAAGCGAGAAGCCTTGTCTATAACAGCAGATAGAAGAGATCTGGTCAATTATTTTTCATTGCACATTTACTCTTTATTGTAAAACTATAAGGATTAAACTCTATAAGGAGAGGTCCTGCAGAGTATATAAAGTTCCCTCACCCAACCACTGAACAAGAAAATCGGCAAGAACGTTTGCAAATATCCAGAAATCCCAAAGAAGAAATCGTAAAGTTGCACTTCTTGCTAGCCTATTTTCTTAAAAAATTGGAATTCTACTAATGATTTCATCTGTATATAGATGGTAGAACTGTACAACCTTTTTTTTTTTGTTTTTCTTTTTAGTTTTGCGCGATTTTCTTTATACTTTGTCATAAATACTTGTCACTTTTTTATTTGAAACAACTTCCAAGGAAAATTGATTTTTGTGATGATTCTAAGAAATCTGTGACTTTAGTTTTGGTTTGATAAAAGTGCCCTCTTCTGACCTAGAAAGTAATCATATTCTTCCTGGTTATATACAGAGTACTAACATGTTGTGTCCATTACCACTATATTTTTGTTACACTAACTTTGTGTGCCAAATTTTTACACTTTTATAATTGTATTAACTGCAATCAGAAAAATTCTTTACCACTAGATTTTTGAATATTTATTATTATTATTATTATTATTACATACTCTGTTATGGCCATTGGCATACAGAGGGGTTGGCCCAAAATATTTACAAATTGAAATTCATAAAAATAGATTGTATCATTCAACTTATTATAATACCAACTTTTATAATCTAATAGAATAAGGTAAACAGAATCGTAAATATTATAAGATAAACAGAATGAGATAAAAATAATTAAAGAAAAAATAGATGTGTCTCTGTTAATGAATTAACTTAACAAATTTCTTAGTTTGAATGTATGTACACAATATAGGTAGATATTTAATTTATCTAAATCACCTGGTTCAGAAAAGCTAAATAGGTGAATAAATTTATCATTAAAGCTGTAAAATGATGATATATATTTGTTTAAGTATTTTTCTCTTAAAGATGCAAATCCCGGACAGCCAAGTATAAAATGTATCAAATCGTCAGAATTATTTAGTGAACAAAACTTGCAGAAATTATCAGAAATAAAAGTATACTTCTTTCTATTTAAATAGACAACACCTTTCTTTTTGTAAGCTAATCGTAGTTGCGCTATCAATCTCAATTTGTTGATATGTATGTAATAGTTAAGATAGATTTCTCTTACACTAAAATTACAAAGATTCCTGTAAATTACATTATATCGGCTGTTCAATACAGAGTTAATATCTTTACTAAAAAGATGATTTTTAAATGATTCCAGCAGACTATTATAATTATCCCTGACCATTTTTGGACATTGAGCATGCCAGAGTAAATCAGAACCGATGGAAAAAAGATACTTTCTGAGAGTTAAAACCCAATTAAATGGCATTGTGCAATGTCGTAGTTCCACTAGTCTGGTGTAACATATTTTAGGGAGCCGGGAATCAGACATTTCTAACAAAAATTGCCACCAACCTAACATTTTTTTAAATATTTGGAATTGCGTGTGAATTCTACCGGTTTCAAGCCTGACAAAAGCGTCTGGTGTGGTTTTCGGTAGGTGAAGTAAAAGCTTCAAGAAACCCAACTGTCCCCTCTCCAAAATATGGCTGTATTCTGGACCCCAAACCTCTGCCAGGTACAATAAAACACTTTCTGAAACAGAATCATATAGATGAGCTTTGGTTTGCCAGTCGTCACTCTTACATGATTTGAGTAATGATAAAACAGTGGAATTCGCTTTTACAGTCCTAGCCAAAAAATATTCACTACATTTAGAAAATTTAGCAGAAGTGGAGAATAGAACACCCAGATAGTTAAAACTCTTGGTAGATTTTTGAATATTAAAAAACATTAAATACTATTTAACTAATATCTCTGTTAAACAAACTATTTATCTGTTGTTAAAGATAAAACTTTATTTGTTGAATACAATTAACAAGTAACCGTAATAATGTAGCCCTTAGATTAGGGTGCGCTGTTGTATGCACCAGTAGAGAGAAGAGACAAGATATTTACATTCTAACGATCAATTGAGAACAAAGGTTTATATCTCTTGTACAGTTAAGAGTTTGATACCTGTATTATTGGAGTCCTGGAACTTTACAAGTTTATATACAAAGCATTCAATAAACTACTATTATAATTATTTTTTTTAATTTATTTTTATATACTTTGTCATAAATATTTTAAATATATATGGCTATTTGGTGAATCCATCCAATACAATGAGGCACATTTTGCCCATGAAAT
This sequence comes from Triatoma infestans, assembly GCA_011037195.1. Classification (NCBI taxonomy): domain Eukaryota; kingdom Metazoa; phylum Arthropoda; class Insecta; order Hemiptera; family Reduviidae; genus Triatoma; species Triatoma infestans. The sequence goes on from JAAEAF010007817.1 coordinate 8,217, forward strand.
AAGAACAAGTCATATGTATTTTTTATATTTAATAAGAATATTTGTGGTACTAATTCCAAACAATGTTTTACCCATATTTAATTTATTATGAAAAAATTTGTTGATGATCGGTCAAGAAAGAAACATTCAATTATGCTAACGTTTCGACAGAGTTTCCTGGCTTTATCAAGGCTTTAATCTAAAAAACAATACAATGACGAACCACAATGCATTAATAATACTGTAAAATGCAGAATAATAATAACAAAAAACAAAAAAAATATTAAAACAATAATATTGAGCTTACATAGGGATAGTCATGAAGATGTGGAGAAAGAATTTTTAAACTTAGCACATTTGTTACATCGCAGAAACATAAAAATAGAAAATTAAAAGTTACTAGTTACTTGACTCAAATCATCTACAGAAATGAAAGTGGGTTGAATAGGCAACTGAGAGAGATTTGAAGAATTTTGTAGAGGTGGAGTTGTTGAAAGGGAATTTCATGTTTTGAAAAAACCGTTATATAAGGCGGACAAATTATTAGTGTCATTACGAAAATTAACAGAAAATTTATTTATTTTGATATATATCATTTCAAATATATTTCTTTTTCTCCTGTTACTTTCATTTGCTAGTAATTTTTTTTTTTGTTTTTTAGAAAAATCAAATTTATGATTTTTTTTCCCTAAAATGATTCGTCAGTATAGTAATGTTGTCTTTCTAATTTTTATTTCTGCAATCGCATTCATGTTAGAACATTCTGTTTTTTAGATATTGTATAGTTTGACCAACATAAACAACTGGGCATTGTGTACAGTCTAACTGGTAAACGAGGTCTGATTGTAATTTGTTGGTAGAATGAATTGAGTTGTTATCGTAATGTCGTGTGTTGGTGAGGGTAGATGGCAGTATTTCGTTAAGTGTTCTATTGATGAGGTGTTGAGGATAGCCATTGTAAGAGAAAATTATGGAAAGTCTTTTTTTATTGTGCTGATGAAATTTGGGATGACTAAGGGAAAAGAAGCGTCTAGAAAAAGCTTTGAGAAAATTCTTCATAACATAATTCATCAACGGCCAACAAATACTTTTATATTTAATTTATTTGTAAAATTAATTTCAAAATTGTTAAAACAAATATTTTATTTTAAAATTTCTAGTTAACCATTATTAATAAATATACTTCAGCAATTTCATTCATCTTAAAATTTGTTAACAGAAAAGTGACAACACTGTTTTTTACTTTTTACTTTCAATCACTAGAGATTAAAAAGTACAAGGTCAGCCAAAGTTTTATTTGGAATAATTATCACATGATCAGCTGTTTTGATTTTTTTTTCATTGCACAATAAAACGTAAAAGTAAAATTTTATTATCTAACACATTGCAATTCTTTCATTTTAAAGAAATATCAACTGATAGTTTGATATTATCAATTTTTTTTTATATAAGAGTATAGAAATTTAATTATTTATACAATATTATATTCACATCCATAGAAACAAATGTACATACCCATTTAATAGTAAAACATTTATAATGTATGTATACATATAAAATAGAATTCAACTCCACACAGTTCAGTGAGATTGCAATTTATTGTGGTTTGCAAGACCCCATGCGCAGTACAATTTAGAAGCTCAATAGACCGACGAACATTATTCAGCTGACGCAGGCATGTTCATTAAGGAGGGCTTTATCCATTTGTTCACCTTATATACATGTAGTATGTATATAATGCACAAGCATACATGTATTATAATAAGTGAATGAGTTACAAAAGGTCTTTAAAATATTAATTAGATTTATAATTACTTAAATAATTTAAATTTTAAGGAAAATGTTCGATGAAAATTTCTGAGTTGTTTTTTTAATTGTTTTTCTTTAGCTCATTTAGTGGAAAAAATGTTGAGTTGTAATAATAAACAATTTTAGTTTAAAAATTATTTCTTCAATTAGAGAAAGGTTTTGAAAACATTAAGGGTTCAATCAAACGCTTAAAAGGAAATTAAAAATAAATCTGGTGTGAAATACTCATCCAACTTTCTCTTATTGTAATTAATACAGTTATGTAAGAAATATATATCAAATTTCTAAAAACTTGAACCATGGTCATTAGCCCCTTATAAACTGCCTTTGTCATTCAACTACACTGATCGACCAGCTTTATTAATTGTTAGTCACGCCCCTCAATCATTATTTCCAACACCTCTAACATACGAGAATAACACAAAATAAATGCATTCATTCCAATAAATACATTCATCCTAAAATAAGCATCATTTATCCTAACAGAAATATAGGTTGAGTGGTTGATGTAGAAGGGATTGCATTGTACTCCAAAAGAAAGTCCCAATAATATTGATCCAAATGCCACAAATTCCGCAAAATAATTTGAAATCAATTGTTTTTTTCTGTAACATGTTACAAGTAAAAATGATAGGTTTTTTTATGTCTGTTACAAAGTTTGAAGAAAATTTTTGGAGCCATTTTCGAGAAAAATTGCTCCAACTGAGGAAAAAAAAGAAGAAAATTCAGTAAAGGTCCCCACTTTACAGTTGATGGATTAATGCCCGAATCCATGGTGTAAGATGTGGTAGTAATCCCAAAATGAAATACCAAATGGGTTGAAGCTTCCTGCCATTTGTCATTTTTTAATTATTTTATTAAAAACACATACACACATTGTAAAGAACATTAGTTAAAACCGTTTTTTTTCGTACCTAGGAGACTTAAAAAAAATTATTTCCGGTGAAAACTCAATATCAAAAATTTAATGTTGTGGTTGGTTCCGCAGAGCTGGAAAGCATCTGAGATATTTTCCGTAATAGCCTACTTCTTTTTGTGATCACCGACCGGTTTCAGGCGTTCATATTCACATATAGTAAGATAGTATGGGGTAATTAATTATCAAAATAAATCTCCTTCAAAAAGGTAATTTAAGTTACACATCTCCACTTGTTGGATGTTTCCATTTTTAAAAGGAACAATGTACACCAGCCTTTTAAAAAGCGAATAACAACATGTATTTACCCAATCAGGTATCAATGAACCCCCTCTTAACTTTTTTTTTTTTTGAAGTCAGGGCCAGGCATCCTGCGACCTTTTCCGGTCTATTGTGCTATGCCCCCAGGGTGCCGCAGGCTTGCCCACAGCACCCGAACAGATGTCTCAGCTGAATGTCCGTTCTACAAAACCTCCTTCAGTCTGAGATCCCTAAGGAATCCCAGTATCCTGACGGGCTCTAGAGAGGGTATATCACCCTCCTCCACCTGGTACCTACCCAGGTTCTTGAACCTACTCTGAGTGGCAGCCTCGCAGTCTGTTAGGAGATGTAATGGAGTTTCCTCCAGCTCCCCACAGAATCTGCATGAGCTATCACTTTCCAAACCCAGCTTCACCAGGTGTCCTCTAAGTCGGCAATGCCCCGTGAGGAAACCCGTAAGAACGCGGAGCTTGTTCTTGCTCAATCCAATGCAGGCCTCCGATCTCCGTCGGTTATAATTTCCCAAGCAGATCTTAGCCTGCCGCAAACCGGGTAGGGAGTACCAGAGTTGAGATCTCCTCGTCTCCTCTTCCTTCCTAAGTTCCTCCAACTGAAACTGGTCGCTAACCCCACAAAAAGGTTCCGGCTCTAGAAGCGGGGTCGTAGCGCCTATCTTGGCCAGGGCATCGGCCATCTCATTCCCTTCAATGCCAACACGCCCCGGCACCCACCAAAGCACAACTTTGTTTCTCCTGCCTAGGTTATTAAGTTTATCTAGGCATTCCCAGACAATTTTAGATTTGATAACTGATGCACTCAATGCTCTAATGGCTGCTTGAATATCGGAGAGGATAACAATCTCCTGGTTCCTATATCCCCTATCGAGATTAAATTGTACACATCTTCCAGTAGCGTATATCTCCGCCTAGAAGATGCTGGGAAATTTACCCATGTGTTCCGAGTGCTTGATCCTTGGACCAACCACCTCCGCCCCAGTCCCCTCGAGGATCCGGTCAAGGCTTCCATTAAAAAACTTCCTCTGCTCACCGGTCAAAGACAACCTCCACAATCCAATGCTCTACTAGCTCTAAGTTCATCCTGACACTTGTTTCACCAACCATCTTGCCTTCTGTCATGAAATCCCTAATTTACTCTCCAGCTTGTGTAGTATACAATACTTGCCAAGTTCATCTCAGTCTTCTACCTCTCAGAATCAGCCAATGTACTCGTAATTGCCGTGCCTCTACACATTTAGCGACGTTTATTTCGTCTTAGCGTTCATAAATTTCTCCCTTTCTATTTTCTTTCGGAGCAATATTGTATTTGTTAAACGGTCAGGCAGATTTGATTGAATACGATAATTTTGATTATTAGTTAATATAAAATAAGTAATCCATGAGTAAACCAATCCAAAATTGGTTGTTTTCTGGATATATGAAACTAAGACAGTTAGTATAGATGGAGAATTCCAAAAAGAAGCTTTAGAAGAACTATTGTGATTCCCTCTATGTCTGTGTTTATAACATATATATATATTATAGGTACTGGTCTCTGTACAAGGATGTTAATATTAAGAAGTGATCCTAAGTGGTGATGAACTAAATAATGCCAATAAGCATGCTAAAAAGACATCGATCGTTTTCGTCGGCTCAGGACTGTTTAACTTACAATAATACGAAAACTAAAAACACGTTTAACATGTAATACTGAGGTTAAATTTTCAATCATTTAAAAATTCTTCGTCATATTGTAGGTACTCCCTATTTCTTGGCAACATTACCATTTATTTCATAGTAACCTTACCATTACTTTCGACCAAGATCTAGCCTAAAAACTCGTATCTCAAATTCCATTCATCCACTAAATGCTGATTCTAACGCTTTAATCCAAAAAGTTCTCCTTAGCCATTATTCTCCATAAACGTTGTGAACAACTCCTACAATAGAGTTGGAATCAACATAATGGATGCATCAGTTAGCATTTCCTCTTATCCTAAATGCCTACCCATGATTTTCCAGTAATTGCAGACTTTTTAGATGATTTGAATGTTTTGGATGGTGGTCAGAGAAACTGGATCAGAAGAAAGGAAAGTTATAATCATCTGTAATTGAGGAAGTGGGGATTTTGTGGAGATATCTCGAGATATCAGGCAAGTAGTGATGTGCATAACGGAGGGCTTAGAATACCTTGTGGTGCACTAGCTTTCTTGAGGATTCGGTACTTTGTCTTCTTTTCATTTGCAAATGCGTATAATTGCAGCAAGGAACTGAGATGACATAAGATAAAAGTAATATAAATAAATCGGATATATCTTAGTAAAATTAAAAATAAATAAAAAAATAGAAAGAAATAAATATATAATAAAAGATCAGAGATATTTTCCGTGATAGCCTGCTTTTTTTTGTGGCCATGACCGGTTTTGTGCTTTCGCCCATAATCCGGATGTTTTTTGTCAAATAGTGTGGTATCATTGACTTGCACAGAGCAAATTTAGTTGATACACTGTATTCCCACACTATTTCAATTGATATACGGTGTATCAACTAAATTTGCTTTTTGCAAGTCTATGTTATCATACTGTTTGACAAAGAACATTTCGATGATGGGCGAACGTCCGAAACCGGTTGATGACCACAAAAAGAAACAGGCTATCATGGAAAATATCGGTGATGCCTTCCAGCTCTGCGGAACCAACCACAACACCAGATAATAAAAGATTGTAAGGAAACATAATTATTGTTTAAAACAATAAATTAAATCAACGAAAAGATGTGACAGAATTGAACGATGACCCCCATGATAAGTCGGTTAATATAAAGTACCAATGAAGCAAATTCTAAGGGTGTCCTTGTATGTCATACGGTACTTTGCTTATCTGAAAAATGTTAAGGTAAGGTAGGAGACTCTTGAGAAGTATACAATAGACTTGAGTCTGTCGAAGTTAATGGTAGAAAAATCGGAGCTTTACCTGACTTGGAAGATTCGTTCAATAAGTTGAAGAATTACGTTCAGCTTCTGAAGCAGACGCACGTGTTCCGTGCCTCATCAATTATCTGTGAGATATTGAAATTCTTTAATTTAAATATTTTTTTTAAATAAAAAATTGAATAAATCACAAGGTTGTAGTAGTTTAATCAGTCAGTGATGGCAATAGATGCTTTGACTGACAAATATTTTTTGTTAAATTAAAAAAACCTATTTAATACATTATCTATGATTAAAAAAAAAAGAAAATAAATGATGTTTAATACTCGCTGAAATTAAACATCACTGATTTAACAGCACTGTTTTCAATTGATATCGATACAAATCAAATTCCTTTTATTATAAGCGGATGCCTACTGATTGGATGTCTCAATTGTTGTTATATGTGATATAATTCATGTTATTACATGTTAATATGATAAATCAATAATAAAGCCATTCATATATTATAGAATAATAGTAAATTTCTAACTAGAATTAGCAGGGTTTACCATTCATCATTGTTATCTTATTATATATATTGTGTTTACAATTATTATTACGATATTAAAATGTTTATAATATTGTTAATTATATAATTACAATAATTGGCAGAATTTAGTAATTTATTACTTTTTTGGATAAATTTGCCCTTAATTAGTTTTATAATGATTTATGATAATAAATCAAATTGATAACAAATCCCTGGAATTTGCAGTGTAATCTATTTAATTATAATATTCGGTTATTAATAAAATTGGGATATTATAAAAGGTAAAATGAGAGGTTTAGATTAACAGATCATTTTGCTGTGAAATAGTATATATATTTGGAGTTATTGGGAAGACGTCCTCTTGATACTGAAGTGGCAGTGTTAGTTGCGCTAAAGGATTTCAAACTCTCTCTCTCTCTTACGGGCAAATTCAATTTGTGCCCCAGTGCGTTTTATAATTAAATCAAAGACGTCAGAAAGACTACTACTACTACTACCATTGTCTTCAGACAGATAGACACAACACTCTCTCGCCTTTCCGCCTCCCACTTCGTCTATCCTGTCGTTTTCCACTACTTAGTTTGGCTATAAACTTTTGTCTACTTAATAGTGAAAATTCATTCCTTTATTTCCACGTATCTTCGCCTGTTAGTTATCTTTTCTCTTTTTTCTTCGAAAAAATAGGAATATTCAGACAAAACAAAACAAGAAGAAGAAAATTAACTTTTTCATTTATTAATTTTTTTTTTCTTTTTTGAAAAAGGTATCTTTTTTAAATTTTTAATCATCAAGTTTTACCATTGTGAGTTTTAGATTCTAGTGGCTCAGGATGAGCTCTCTTCGGGAAGTAAAACTTTATTCAAGCAGACAGTCTAGTTGATTGGTTACTTATCAGGAAATTGTTTTATTTCAAATATTAACTGTTCTTTACTTTATTCCACTTTTACACCAAAGGAAGATCGACGGTGTTAAAAATCTTCTTTTTTTTTATCTTTCAATTGATCACTTCACTGATTTAATTGGAACTTTTTTTTTTTGATATAAACAAAAATTTACAGATCTCAGTCAGTTCGTTTTATTTCTTCGTGGCCTAATAACACAATATTTTAAACTTTATATCTGGAATTTTATCCATTGTAATATGGTATATTTTTGCTGTTCCTGACCGGTTTTAGATTTTCATCCATCGTCACTATAAGGTTTATCAAGTACGGTAGAGAGTTGACTTCAACTTCATGTTTCTATTACGCACTGGTCACTTGTTGATTGTAGCCGACTGTAATGCGCGACAGAAATATAATGGTTGAAGTCAACTCTCTACATTAACTTGATAGCCTTGCTTAGACATTGGATGAGAATCTAAAACCGTACAGTAACAACGCTACGGTGTATGCTACGGACAATTAAAATTCCAGATATTATCCAGCATTGCCGCCGACCCATCCACATATTTTTAACATTATCTTCGTGGTCCTATCAGATTTGACATTGTAGCCATTGTCTTCATATCCACATTACCATAACAACCATACAATCACGGAGATTTTTGGACAAAATCACGCAGCTTAATAGAATCGCTATTTAGGAAACTATAAAATTATATTTGTAGATTTTTTAAGACATAGCAGTCTAGTCACAATGCCAACAAATTTACATAATCAGTTTTAGAGGTAATTAGAAGAATTAGAATGATGCAGGGGGGGGACTAAAACCCAGGCACTGCAGCGTCCCATTGAGGCTTATTGTGCCAACTCCTCAAACCTAGTAGTAGAAGCCCCCCTCTTCATGAGGTCCAAAACCTTCCCCACTAGTCCTTCCTGGAGTACGATTTCCTCCGGTCTCAACGTGCCAACGCAATCAAACAACAAGTAAGAGGCAGTCTCGTCCTTCTTCTGACACAATCTGCGCAAGGGCTCTACATCCACCAAACCTACCTTGTGCAGATGTTTTTTGAACCTGCCTTGCCCAGTAAACAGGCCAGTTATCAGAGAAATCTTCTTAGACCCAGGATGTATCTGGTCCTTCTTCTACACAGCTCTGGCATAACCATTTTGCCGTGTTTTGCCCCAGTACTTAGCCTCCAGTATTGGTTATGCTCCCTCCGAGTCTATTCTCTCAGAGTCGCTTTCACCATACTTTTGGCTACCCCTAGAGCAGGTTCCGGCCCATAGAAGGGAGTATTCGCTCCCTCCCTGGCCAGTTGGTCGGCTATTTCGTTTCCTATGATCCCCTTATGCCCCGGCACCCATACTAGCCGAACTTTGTTGTGCCGGGCTAATGCCTCCAGGGAGTCTCTACACTCCCTGACCAAAGGGGAGGTGATTCTGAACGCCCGAAGAGCGTTCAGCGCAGCCTGGCTGTCCGAGAAGATGCATATCTCTCTATTTCTAGAGTCCATACGCAGGTTCTCCTCAGCACAGATCTTTATTGCATACACTTCAGCCTGGAAAACTGTGGATAACCGCCGAGGGGTCTCCCAATTCGTACCTCCGGCTTAACCCGACTCCAGTTCCGCAGGCCATTTTGGACCTATCCGTAAACCAGGATCCCCCAGTCCGGCCCCATTTTTCCCAGAGATTTTTGGACAAAATCACTCAGCTTAATAGAATCGCTATTTAGGAAAATATAAAATTATATATTATATAGGACATAGCAGTCTAGTCACAATGCCAACAAATCTACATCAGTTTTAGAGGTAAACTATCAGCTGATATCCCCCAAACTCCCCTCCCCCAAAATAATTTTTTCCTGGCATACTGTTTCATATAAAACCTATTTATATATGTGGGGCGGTTAACATTTTCAGTTAGACGAAATTATATGGAGTAATTTTCCAGAAAATCTTGAAATCATCGAAGAATCAGTCAGTGAAGAACCACAATTTCGAATGCTGTGGTTGGTGATATCTAAAGTAGTGATCAAGTTTCAGGGTGATTTTAGTTTTTAGATACTTTATTTTGTAAAATATACACACGCACATATAACATCTATACATTACACAAGTGGACAGTTTCAATCGTATTTAAACGCATTTTCATCGTATTTAAAAAACCTCAAAACATGTAATTCAGTTAAAACATTTGACACGAATGCAATTTTCTCCTCGAATAAGAAGAGTGTAAAAAAAAGAGTTTTAAAGTGTTTTTGTTTTGTTTTTTCAACTTTGTTACTTTCATTCCATCAGCTGTTCTATATTTCTTTCATTCTTCTTTTGTCTCCCAACTTTTTTCGCTTCTCAGATTAGTTATAAGAAAAATTTTTATTTGTGAATTTTCTAACAAACACTATAAGTTTTGTCCATAATAAAGTTTTCACCCTAGATAAAGGTTTTGTTACATTGTTTATCTGTTATTTTATTAGTAAAAAACGTTCTATCATGCAAGGAAATAAAACAAAAACATGCAGGAAAAAAAAGAAAAAGGAAAATGATTTCATGATGTACAATATTCATTTCTGTGAAATGTTAAGAGTATTATGTGATTATTATATTTGATCTATAATAGGTAACTAATAGTGTAGATGGTAAATTGCATCAACAGGACCTATCACGATGATGCATTCTCGACATTTAACAGACTCACTTTCACCGGGTTCATGAACAGTCCTTGGCTTTGTATACATACGTATTTATTTATATAAGAATAGAATATAGAATGGAATATTATAATCTTACCGTTATTACAAACAATAAAGTTTCAGAAAGTTTACATATATTTCTTTTATTTTTTTCAGTTTTATTTGTTTTAAAATTTAAACTTTACTTTTTGTGGTATTTGTTAATTTTTCAGAATCTTTTTAATAAAAAAAAAAATTTTTTTCTCATTTCTTTTTACTTCTAGTAAGTGGAATTATTGCAATCATGCCAGAATTTTGAATTTGTGTTTATACCAGAAATACATATTTTGAGGCACCCTGAATACGAAAAAAAAAATGTTTTTAGGCGAATAGTCTGTGTATTTATGCGGATAGTAATTACGTCATGATTTTCTCGGATAACGGCTCGAACGATTTTTTTTTTTTTTTTTTTTGAACTTGGTATACAATCTATACGGTCTACAATCTTGGTATAATATCTATCACTTTTATTTGTAATATTCTCAATTTTTAGAAAAATTCCTTGGTAGTATTTTTATGCCAGCCACTTTTTCTGGAAAGCTTGTTGGCTGCATCCGTGAATTTGATAAATCAACGAGAACAAACACTAATAGTTGCCGAACACTTGACCACTATAGTAAGGTAGGTATAGAGGAGATAGATACTAGATAGTAGAGGTAAGAAGTAGGTAGTAGTATTCAAACTCACAGAGGCAAACTCCACCTTTGCTTTCGTCGAACTTTTTGAGGCATTAATACAATGCCACACACAGATATATGTAAGATATGTTTTTACCACCTACATAATATTTAATATACATTAAAAGCATTGATTAAATCCTGATAAGACACAACTCTTATGACAAATAAGCAAAACTAAGCTGGGTCACCGAGGCTGTTTACTTAGGCCAGATTATATCATTTGAAAATAGTACTACGAAAGAGATCAATAGGCGTATCATTTTGTGCTGGAAGAAGTACTGGGGCATGAGATTTATCTTTAAAAACGATTGACCACTTGAAATAAAAATCTCAGCATACCAGAAGTGCGGCGTTGTACCTTGCCTGATCTACAGGTCACAGACCTTCTCTTTCTAAGAAAAATATTTATCGTCTGCAAGTAATGCAACGAGTGATAGAAAGAAGTATTTTAAAATTATGCCGCAAAGATAAAATTAGAAATAAAGACTTAAGAAAAAGGACGGGACTGGATGACATAATAAAACTAATAAAGAGAACAAAGTGGAAGTGGGCAGGACATGTAGCAAGACTAGCTGACGACAGATGGATAGCAAGAGTGACAGACTGGACACCGATAAATAAGAAACGAAAAAGAGGACGACAATATCTAAGATGGACTGACGAATTCAAGCCAGAAGTTGGCACTAACTGGAGAAGAATAGCACAAGATAGAGAAGGTTGGAAGAAGCTAGGACAAGCCTTTGACTAGAAATGGGCCTACTAGTTTCCAAAGATAAAGAAAACTTGTAAAAAACATTCATTTAAATTTGTATTTACCAAACATATATTATAGTTTATAGGCAAATAGAATTTTTATTATTTTATTAAAAGTAAAATTTGATTTATTATTAGTTATTTTGTTGATTAGTTTATGTACTTACATATAATTAATATTTGTTTTATTTCGTACATTTATATAGAAGTTTAATTTAATTTACGTCTTCAATTATATATATGTATATTTTGGAAATAAAGGCTCATTATTATTATTATTATTATTATTATTATTATAATATTAAAGCATTGATAGAATTCTAAATTTGAAAGAAAATTGGTTAACCGCAAGTATGACTTCATAGAATAGGTTTTAGAATTTGTTCCAATTCTCGAAAACGGTTACACCAAAACATTGTAACGTTACAAGACAATTTTTTTGGTTAAATTGTATTCAATAGAGTGAGTGTTTCACACCAGATTTTTTTTATTTTTTATTTGTATTGAAGGAAAGTATTTTATAGAATGTAGTTTTTCTGCTAAAAGATTATGAGTGCAAAACCGGAGGTTTTTATGGAATTTATTGGAGTAATTAGTTGCAAGCTCTACTAGACAAGACCAGAGTGTTGAGGTCAGTGTTGACTAATTAGATTACCGAAGTAAAAGGAAAGTTTGGCCATGCGGCAGAGTGTCTTGGATTGGAAAGTTTGAATTTCATTAATGTTAGACTGTTCTAACTGTTCTATAAAGTAGCATAAGTCTATATAAGTCTTTATTGCTATTAGAAAGGATATTGACAATCATTATTTTTTTCTCTAATTTAGAAAAAACAAATTAAAAGTACTTAATAATAATTAATGTTTAAGGATGAAGTCTCTTACTACTAAAAAGAAAAAAAAAATTAAGGCATTTCTAATTTTAAACAATTACTAATTCAAATATTTCTTCTATTTTGTTAAAATTCTTATTGTAGCTATTATTAATGTTAATAATATAATTAACCATTTTTATCCAAATGTGAAAATTGGTCTTCTTTGAGGATAACTCTTCTTGATTACTTTCTTATCTTTAAGGATTATTAGTTTTTAGGAATTATTCTTTACATTTTTGAATAATTATAATTTTTTTTTTTTTACTTACAAAAAATAGTCCGATTTATAGATTAAATCCTTCTGCAACATAGATTTTTTTATAAATGAGAATAATGAACATTTGATTCATGAAAATTCATGAAATTTAAAGTAAAAAAAATATTGTGTATATAAGAAAGACAGTGTACATAATTATAAAACTACAGGATCATTTTCTCCAGTTATTTTGTACTAAAAGCATTGTTAGATGTTTTTAAACATTTATAACTGAAGAGAATACCCAGCTGGTTGCTAGGTAAATCCTTAGTTGTAAAAATGCATTGTTTAAAATTTACAAAACGTTCTGCCACTCTAGTGACACTACAGACAGCCTTACAAGTCTCTTATACGCTTTAATGAATTATTTAATAATGTCTATTTCAACACTACACTACATTAATGTTTAAAACTCTATATATTTATTTTAGTTTTAGATCTTAAGTAAATAATTAATCACACTGAATCTTTTATATTATGGTCAAGTAATTTTCGTAATGGACTATTTTACAATATTGGATGAGATCTGAACGTTATTCATTAATGAATTAAATAATTGTTTTGCATTATGCGAATAACCAGTTATCATTTGCAATTTAAAAAGGTAACATGATTTCTCCTGAAATTCTCGAATATCGTGTGTATTCTCATGTTGCCTTTAGTACCATTATTATAAATTTTAATGAAAAGATTTCCCTTAAATGTGCAATGTTTTGAGATTATTGCTTATCTGACAGAACTCTCGGATTATCGTTGGCAATCCCAGAATGTCCCTATATATACTTAGATTCCAAGCTTAATGAAAATCAATTTGTTAAATTCTTTAATCAATCTCAGTATTTTGTAGGTGGCAGAATTATTACATTTACTGAAATGACACTCTATAGAAATGCATAACGTTGTTGTTCCCCTAGAATCATGAAAAATCAATTTTTCCTTTAAAATGATTCAAACAAAAGTATGATAACATTTCATCTATGTAGATGGTATAAGAAAATCGTTGGAGACTTTTTTTTAGAGAATACTGATAAAAAGTATTTCACTAAAGTTGCACTTCTCGTTTATGAGTGTTGACCATAATCCTCAGTTCAGGTTGTACCTTTGAATATCACATTTCACCTTCCTGCGACTTTTCTTTACTTCCTTCTGAAAGTATAGCACGAAAGACCATGTAAATCTAACTCCAAAATCTGATGTGAAAACTCATAGAACATTTCCTCAACTTCCAATGATATTTTCCCTCAAACTTGGTAAGTTTACTGCACATCCAATGTATGACTCTAGTTTTCTACTTTTTGATTCTCCTCTTTTTACATCCTTCACAATCTGTGGTTAATATAGAGCTTTTTCCACCATGGTGTCCTGCACTAGCATTCTATCTTTGACACCATGTTGATCGATCTGCTATTATGGAAGCTCCTTCTTGACCAATCAAACTAAGGTTGTTTATGTTAAACCGTTAAACTTCCTCCTTTTTTATCACATAACCAAACCAACTCAGTTTTGCTACAAGAATAGTTGCTGCAGCCAGTCTTATATTTATATTCTTTTTTAGGGCAAAATTTGGATACGATCCGTTTGTCTTAATATTGATCCCTAATCATTCTAAGTTTAGGGTACTGTGGTATCTTGCTTCAGCTAGCATCTTATACCAAAGAATTATGCCGTGTGGTTAATGACCAAGATTATTAGCTTGAATTTAGGCTAATTTAGTTTTCTTCTTTACCATTTCACATCCTCCCCTAAGGTGATACGTGTCAGGAGTCTGGAATTCTCAGTTTTGTGGTTCCTGTTTTTTCATTAATTTTATTTGCTTCATTTGCTTTTAATTACTATTTATTTTCTTTTAATCTATACTTATTCCTTTCTTCATATAAATCATGTTAAATAAAATATATCAAGAGAAGGAATTTTAAATATTTTTTTGTAGTTAATTGAAACACCATTAAGTCAAATTATAAACAAAACAAAAAAAAAAAAAACGTAGAATAACAATATAAATCTTTAATTTTATGAATAAATTTCCTCTGTAGAACTTAGCATCAATGAGTCAATTGAAAACGCAAAGTTCAGTTGCAATGGTTTCCATTGTGCAAGTGTAGACTTGGAACTTTTGCCATGGCCTAAACTTTTGACAAGCGTATAATATAATAATAAGATAATAAAGGCTTCCACATTTAAATGCTTCCATTTAAAAGCTTGAAACATTAATCTGACGGTGATTGAGGAGGCTTCATTACACACACACACAGATAAAGTTTTACAAAACTGTTGAGTTTACTAATATGACAAGTTGGTTTTTAATTTTTGTGTCGTTGTTTTTTTTATTTGTGTATTTGTGCTGTTGACTTTATACTTTTCAAAGTGAAAAAAAAAATTAAAAATTTGGCTTTTTTGATATATTGCCAGAACATTTCCACTGACATATACATCAACTCACATAAGATTTCTTGTAAAGATAGTTTGATATATGCAACTACTGCTAGGGTACAAATTAAAATAAACTTTTTTTATTAATTAATCGTTTCACACATTCAAAATGTCACAAGTGATATAGCAGTTGTCTCTGCATATGTGTGAATCAAGCCAAGGTCAACGATCCCAAAAAAATAATTATAAAGACCTTTGTGGAGTAATTGTACAAAATTTTTAAGAGAAAAAAAAACAGTTGTTCGTTTTCAATAAACACCTCAAACTTCAATAAAAAAAAAAAAAAAAAATCTAGAAAAATGTAAAAAACGCAGTAGGATATCGTTGACAAGAGATATTATGGGAAAAAAGTCAATCTAACAACTCAAAATAGCTTTCTTAATCCCTTCTTTCTTGTTTTTCCAATATTTCAGTTTCATCCGATCTATATGATTCTTGATCTTTGATCTTCCTTCAACAAAATTCGAAAACCATTCAACAAACCCCTTTCTTTCTCGCCATCACTTTGTTAATATTGTTACTGCGATAAACAATTTCCAACCACCAAGTTCCCCCCATAAATGGCACTATATTCTTCTAGTTTTCAATACGGGTTATAGCTGCAATTCTAAAGTAGGCCAAGAAAATAAGCTATCCACGTGTGAAAGTGTGAATTTAATTATGCACACAAATGGATAGATAATGTTCACTATGCTCAAAATCAATAAACAATAAAATATGACGGACATTTTCAACATTGATGGAACAAAAAAATTTGAATATTACTTTCACAGCTAAAGAAATACTTAAAACTTAAAGAATGGCAAATCTAGTTTAAACGAATACAAAAAACTAACTAGTGGAAACTTTGGAATTGATTTTCCAGGCGGTGAATGAATTATAAATATAGGCGTAGAAGAAAATTTAAAGAAAAAGTAGAAAGAAACTACGTGGCCTAAAAGTAGATATTAGATAAAAAGTCAGGACTTTATGAACCAATATATATTTTCTTATGATAATGATTTGTTAGAATTCAATACGTATTTTTATGAAACATCTGTATATATATATATAAAGTAAGTAAAGTAATACTATATATATATATATATATATATAGTGAGAAAAAAGAAGAAGAAAATAAATGGCAGTGCTGGGATAGTTGGAAAAAAAACTTTTAAAAAAACTTATTCTCACATTCACAAAATGAATTATTCGATTTTTCAAATGGAAATCTTATACCGTGGAAACTTCTTGACTAAAAAGTTTTCTGGATAAGGAAAAAGTGTGTGTCAGTATGAAGTATAACCAAGAAGGAAATGGTAATGTTAGTGGGAATGTAGGCACATTGTGATGCTATTCCTTTAGATATATATCCCAATCTAGGAACGGGATATCCCAATCTAACAGCCAGAACATTTCCACTGACATACACATCAACTCCTACAAGATTTCTTGTAAAGATAGTTTTATATATGCACCTACTACTAGACTGGTATATATAAGAAACTGAACAGTAGCAAATCATTCACTTCTCTCTCGTTCGCCCAGATTTCTAGAAAAACTACCAATACTGTTACTAATTCCGAATTGCAGTGCGGAACCAGGTCATTTCCAAAACTGCTCCACCAATATCATAATTCCTATCTTTACCACAGCCACTGTTAATATGTACTGCGCATCTGACATTCTCTAACCAATTCTACGCTTGATAGGACCACCAGTTTGAGCAACAAGCTCTGCCAGGTTCCTAAATAGATTTTTCAAAATAAGATTGTAATTCAGTCAGTCTCAAACAAGCTTTATAAAGTTTTCCAACAGCCCTTACAAGTATAAGAATAAGTCTTAAGTCTCAATACAACAATTTATACGAGCTCAACAAGTTATCTTCAGGCAAAATTCTATCCACTTCGCTCTCTCTGTTATAATTCTATTAATACGTTACTTATAATTCTCTTAACCGAATAATCGACCATATATAAATTACAAGCAACAGTATAAAGTAGTGCGTCTTTCTTCTTAATCAACACATTTCCTTTCATCTGACCCTGGGCATCTGCATCTCTGCTGAATGCACCGTTTCTAAATTGATACTAATGCATTCTCAATCATCCTGCCAGAATTGCCGCCAGAGATTTTTCATATTTAGGTACTACTGAACTAAACTGTTACCTCATTGCAGTAACCGTGAATGCTCAAAACCTGTCAGAAGGTGGTTTTTATTGTAAGTTTGTAAACAGCACGCCTTGGTTTTCACTGCTCTTAATTGTAGTTCTGCTTTTTGCACTTATGATGTTGGATCAGGTCGGGAGCTATCCTACCAAGTTACATCACTCGATGTCTAGACAGAATCCTACAGTGTTTCAAGTTTGATATCTGTATGATGGTTCTAATCGTCTATTCAGTTATAGTTTTCAGTTTCTACAGTACTAGTGAATATTGCAGTTTATTAGAAAGAAAGTAACAAATTCTTCTTAAATAAGAGAAAGTAAACTAATTAAAGAGAAAATTACTAAACTAATTAATTAAATGTTGTTGTGGTGGTTGGTTCCGCAGAGCTGGAAAGCATCAGAGACTGAGTCAGTGTATAAACTGAATTTGCTCTGTGCAAGTCTATGTTATCACACTGTCTGACAAACGCATCCTGAAGATGGGCGAAAGCCCGAAACCGGTCGATGACCACAAAATGAAGCAAGCTACCACGGAAAATGTGTCTGATGCCCTGATGATAATTAATTAAACTTTTACATCATGGATATATCATATTTTCATATTAATATGTCCAGAAATTCCAGCTCATGAGAAATATACACACTAATATTTAATGTAATAATGCATTCAATCAATAATTTATGATTAAATAAATGGAAATTTCAGTTCCATTCCTAAGTATAATTATTTCAGATGAAAATAGTTGCTTAATGCTATATGTATTTATATTGAACCTGTACCCTGGAAATGTTAGTTTAAATAATTGATTTATCCATCTATAAAGCAATTTCAATTATTTCATTAGTCATTAGTTAGTTAAAGCAATTTTCAATTTTAGTTATTGAAATCCGTTATTAATAATAAATAGCGTTGAATGAGATCGGGTGAAGAGCAGAACTCATAAAATGTTTATAAATGTCTACCACATTCTTTAGAGTATAGCATTAATTTCAGAACATGAGATTGCTCCCTAGATGCAAGTAACTGTGGATTCCTAAACATCTTAAGATGTCGCTCTAGCTAGACTAAACTGATCGCTTCGGATTACTTCTATAATTCTATTACTCTTGTAGGACATTGGCCATCTTTAGTAGACTATCAGAGTTATCCCAGTCTTTTTCTTCTCCGCCGCCTGTTACCCATCTTCAATAAATCTTTTTTCTACATCCTGCGCCTCCCATCTTTGTTCATCCGCTTCGTTTTCTACCGCCTAGGTTCCAGACACCTTTCTGGAACTCTATCCACTCTTATCCTACACATGCGTACAAAGTTTTACCAACTTCATCCTCATAAATTCTTTTGTTTTTTTCTGGATACGAAAACGTCGAACATAAATGCATCTTATTACATCTGTTCTCGGTAATTCAGTCTTTGCTTGTCTGCTGCAATCAGCACCCCCATATCTCCGAACTATGTATTACTATAGGCCTGTTTTCTGTTCTGCGTATAGTGAGATTTGGTCGGCCTGGAAATATGCTTATAGCGTAGCATGTCTCTTAATACTCACAGACATCTATAAATCAAAGAATTAGCTTTCTTTCAGTAAACATTACTTATCACATGAAGCACCATAAGGAATATTACATCAGTATTTGAGTTTATCAAGACAAAGCTGAAATAATATCTTTGAATCTCAAATAACATTCCCGCCTGTGCTGTTGAAGTAAAATCGTTGAAATTTAGCTAGAATGATGAAGAACCATTCCCAATTACTGAGATACAATCCGCAAATTTTATTTCATTTCAAAATTAGAAACAGTTTTGCGAGATATGAACATAATTGTATAAAAAAAGAAATGAATTTTCCATGCGGTAAGGTAGATTTCCCTGGAAACCAATTTATGTGAAAAATAAGTTTGGTTGTTTTTACTTTATATCGTTTCATGTAGCACCTTGATTAATCTGAGGCTAACGGCTGGGGGATGACTGTAGATTTACTGTCAGTACCTCAAGTTTAATGGCTTGTTGTCGTGCTTGCTCTGGATTTTTAACATTTCTGTTCGAAAACTCAGAAATATTTTATTTTAATTTTTTTCAACTTCCCTCTATCAAGTAACATTGCCTGACAAGCTCTTCATCAGTGCTGGAAGCAGCAAATGCGTCCCCTTGCTCCCCGCCGACAATGTGAACGCACCTTGTGGAATTGATAAACTACTAAAGTAAGCTATGATATCTGCAGCGTTAACCCCTGCATGCAGTCTTATAATGTCGCTCAAGTTGATGATGTCCTTTTTCAAATTCCTTAACAGACAGGCATTATAATCAGGTTATTTACTTATTTTACAAAACGTATGGCGATCAAATACAACAAGATATTTAAAATAATGTTTATTTGAATGTAAATATTGAGTATTATTTTAGAATATAGTGCAATGTATTGGATGTCTGGTGTCGCTGATGTAATGTTGTCTGATCAGTGACCTTAATAATTTAACCCTTCATTGCAGGGACGCGATTAGTTTTGAATATTTTATTATTATTAACCTTCTTACGGTGAAATTGGAATTTACCCTTAATTGATTTACAAATTATTATAGTAATTTGAACAGTTATAAATCTTCTTTTTTCAGAATTGACGTCATTATCATTCTAAGAACAATAATTTAATGTTATTTTCATTTCGTGTCTCCCACTTGGTTAATAACTTTATTATTTATTAATGTTATCTAGATTGACAGAGGTACTCCAGACTGTTTTCTTCTTTCTTTAATTACTATGATTCTTTTTTTATTTTTATCGATAACATTGATTTATTATTTCGTAATTTACAGGTGCATGGAAACTTACAGTAATTGATAGTGAATAAGGCCTACATATAGATTTATCTAAGTTAGTTATTATGGAGATATATTCCAACCCAATACAAATGGGACATCATATTGAGAAAAATTGGATGACGTAGAAGGGCTTTTAGTATTACGACCACTGAAAAAATGACAAAAAAATAGTGGCCTATATGAGAGGTTGAATTTTCATTCTAATTTTTTACACTTTTACACTTTACTGATCTTTTCGAATGCGTAATGGCCTACTTGCAGCGATTGTGGTTAAACATGAAATCTTTTCGTTTATCTCTATAGCTTACGATCGGCAGTGACTCCATGCGCCTCAAAAAATTGCTCTCTTTACAGTCTATTGCAACGATGCAACTCAGTGGCCGCCAGGTAAATTAAAGCAAAATCAATTACCTACTATATTACTTTCTCTTACTCCCCAGTAAGAGGAGGAAGTATTGTAATCATGTCAGATTTGCTATATCGAGTTTTCACCGCAAATATGCGTTTCGAGGTTCCTTGAGTCCAAAAAAGTGGTTTTTAGCAAATGGTCTGTGTGTGTTTCTGTGTTAGGTGTGTATGTATGTGAACAGCATAGCTCCTTGGTGCACAGCACAGCTGTTAGTTGTGTATTTTATGTATGTGAACAGAAAGTTCAAACTTGATCTAAGGACTTGTGGGTATCACCATGGGATTCGACTGTAAGTTAACTGTCAAAATTCCTCAACCTGAAGTATCACTTTATTAATGTTTTTTTTCACTTTTTCGCATTTTTCTCGAAAATGGCTCAACTATTTTTTTTTTGAGCTTGTTTTATCAAACTACACATACAAGGAACTACAATTTCTATTTGAAATATTTATCTGGGAAAATGCATTTAAGGGCACTTTTGGGCGAGGGGTGGGTGTTAGGTTTTCCTCTAAAGTGCTGTTTCTTTATTATACAATAATTCTGTCATCTAAATAATATTAATTAGAATTAAATATGCTATTGAAATTCCGAGTTGGAAAAAAATCGGATGGCCAGAAGTACGTTTTTATTAATAAGCATTTTTCTAAAACGGCTCCAACGCTTTTCTTTAAACTTGGTATATCAACTACGCAAACAAGGTTCTACAATTTTTATTTGTAACATTTCTCCGGAAAAATGCATTTAAGGGCACTTTTGGGGGAGGAGTGGTGGGGTTAGTTGTCCTTGAAAGTCCTATTTCAATTTTTTACACAATTCTATCTCGAAATAATATTAATTAGAAATAAATTGATTGCCAAAATTCTGAGTTTCAAGAAAATTAGTGTATTTTTCAAGGAAGTGTATTTTTACTGAACAGTTTTTTCAGTTTTTGTGATTTTTCTCCATAAAAACACCGACGAATTTCATTAAATTTGGTATACTAGTTTGACAATTACAGTTTTCAAAACTGGAGTAAGTGAAAGTTGTTTGAGTGTTTCACACAGTTTTTTTTTTTTGTGTAAAAAAGCCAATATACATTTTTGCTTTGTAAAGATATAAAGAATTAAGGTATAAAGAATAAACCGCCATAATAAAGCTTCTACCAAAGCTTCTCCTTCTTTAGATTGTTGTTAGTCTTCGAGACTATTTATGAAATTATTTACGTTTCAGCTTAGACCCGTATTTATAAGAAAAATCCATTTGACGAATTGGACGGAGCTTACTGCTTAAATTGGTAGTCATGTTAAGCGCTTGCGTCGCTTATGGTAACTTAGATGGGCTGTGTAGATTATAATTGATGCTGCCTTATGGTAGCGATAAAAAGCGAAATACAAATGGCGCTGTTACGGTAGTGATAAGAAGCATTATACTCCCATATACTAAATTATATGATGTGACAATTATGAGGAGTGTAGTAAGATAACACTTTTCATAATTACAGAGTTAGACAGAAAAACTTGATGATTTGGGAACGACTTTAACTTTTATTGTGTTGGTCGACTTGTCCCACTCTTTCTATCATCTTAGAGACATTTCAATCTGAAACATTCTTTAGAACGGATAGTACTTTCATCTCGACTCAGCAAAGAGGTCTGTTCTTCATTTCATGGTTGGCCATCTTAAACCTTCAAGGAACACGACTATGCTAAAGGTAGGCGACAAGGTAGAAAGAAAGTGATAGCAAGAAGATCCTTATTTAAGGTCGAAGTGAGGGCGAAATCTTCGCTTAGTTTGGGTAACCCAATCCCTGTTTTATTTATAGTTCAATACTAAATTCCTTGGATTGAATAACACTATACGTCTAGACGAACTATTCCATCTATTTCTTCCTCAATAAACCTTTATTCAAAAACCAATAAAATCAAAGGTTACTACCACACTCGAACGATGGAAAAATCATTAAATGCAATGAAAACCTTGTAAAAATAGTAGATTTTTTTGTTGTCATTTATTGATGTTAGACTGGAAGGAAAACATATTTTTCATAAATGATGAAAAATTTATTTCGTTAACTTTTAGTGTAAGTGAAGAGCACATAAAAAAGAAGTGAAATAATGCGGGATTTTAGCATTGGCTGCATACAGTATGTTTTCCTTTTTTCTATAGTTTTTTTTTCTTTGGAAAATATTATTTATTGCTAGCTTATGAGCTTTTCCAAAAAAAAAAAAAAAAAAGCGTTAACTATTTCTTTGTTTAATTTCCTTTTGCCTTTTTTTTTTTATTTATTTAATATATAGAAATGACAGCCCCCCCATATAGTGCAACAGAGGAACATGCAAGCCTGGTAGTTTGGGTAACATTTCATAAAGAGTTCTGGGAGGGAGGAGGGATCTGTAGTTCACCCTCCCAGAATGGAGTAAAGCGCTCCGAACATAGTAGAGCACTATGCCGAGCTGGGAGCTCCATTTCCTGTCCCAAACCCGTTTTGCCCTAAAAGTAAATTTATTGTATGTTGGGATCGGATGGAGATGGTGTCTCCCCCAGCGCTTTTTGCTGGCCGCTAGTCCTGTGTGGTGGTTACAGACACTGAGTATCGACTGTGTGAAATATATAGTGTGAGAACAATGGAAAATAATATCATAGTGCAAGTTTTTTTTTTTTTGAGATTATATAACCTCAGTTATATATAACACATGAGTGTACCACCCTATTGTGGCTTTGTGATTTTTATTTGGTGTAAGTATTACTAAACTAAACATTGGTTACTATATCGAGTGGAAGTAAAATACTAAGTCTGAAGAAATACTGAGATAAAAATGATATAATATATATAAAAATAGAAATTCTCTATGTGGCCACAATGTTTCCTATAGTAAAATAGTTTTATATCTGTGTCACAGTCAGCTGGTAACTCTACTAGGTGGTTCTCTTCCATGCTGTGTTTGTTTGTTGGTTTTGGCAAAATTCTGATGCTATAAACTAAATATTATTACTTTATCCGCAGTACTAAAAACATGTTATATTATTTACATGTACCAATATAAAAAAATTTCTTTCCCTAACCCCAATTTAAATAATCACCTAGCCCAATTTTGTACCTGCTTTTTTTTTTTCTCACTTTATTGAACTTTATACCATTCTTTTTTTATCAGAAATTTTCGTCATTAGGGACTTCTTCCTTTTATCCAATGTTTCTTTTGAAGTATAGAATCTTTTCGGTAGTATTCTTATCAAAAGAGTAGTTTCAGATGGGTGTTTTTGTCTTCATCTGTAATATGAAAATGATAAGTATTACATTTTTGTAAGATTACTTCTCAAAATTAAAAACATTTTAGGTCTTCGAATTGAAACCACATCAGTATGCCGAAGAGGCGTAGTATAATATGGACGAGACATCGATTTATAACCCTGATCCTAGAAAGGAGCGGAAAAGAAAGAGGAAGAAATAATTAACAGTTTTCCAGAGCAAATCAAGGCTGCAGCTTTAGCAACGAGGCAAAGGAGAGGGGAGATTAATACTTAGTCAACCAACAGCCAATCATGCGTAAGGGTGAGACAATTAAACCCCGCCTACTATAACAATCATTTAAAAATAGGAGGGGAATCGACTGACTGCTCTTTACTATTACCCTGTTTCTTGCCATTTTCGTTCACGTTCAAAATGAGGTGAGTATACCAGTAAGTATGCCATGTTTAAAAAGAAAAATCCGTGTCTTTAACAAGAAAATTGCAGAAAACTTAAAAGAAAAGGAAACTACAAAAAGTAAAGTCGCTCTCCCGTAAGTGAAATCATACATTTTCTTCATAGAAACTTGGCAACACATCTAATTTTTATTAAAAACTATATAGGCGTCAGGATCGTATAATATACTGAAATAACAGTTTAATGGAAAACCTTAGAATTTCCTCCCATACCCAGAAACCTCGTAAAATAAAATTTTTATAAAAAAAATTTCAAATTAGAATGATAGATCAACCCGGATCCTCTACAGCTCACTGCCTACTGATGGTTGTTTGTACCCACAGGCCACTGCTGGGAGATCGGCACCGCACTAGAAGGCTTCAGGTTGAAAGCACTATAGATCTTTCAGGTTGCACCGCATTATCCCCTGGAAGAATCTAGAATCCACTCTGGTAAACGATTTTGACCAAACATCTCTTTTCTTTTACTGAAATACTCTTTTGTCGGCTCCCTTTTAGCACTAGATTAGATTAGAGTAGATTGTATGGGGCTTGGCAAGTAAGCTTACACTACCACGATCTGTTGGTCTATTGTGGCACCCATAATTGTACTTAGAACCCTCATTTAATTATACTTAGGAATCTGGAGAGAGTGAGAAAGAGAGACAGAGACACAGACACATGGGCAGTCCTTGAAGGCGTCAGTTTTTCCTCACTGAAGAGGCGAACTATCATCCCCAAAAAAACACTTATATCGTACGAGACACAGTTCGTGCAGTACTGTTTCCACATCTTTTCGACAAAACCTTACAGACGATGCATTTTCTTCTTAGGTATCCAGTAGCCAGTGAGAAGATTTACGGTTATCTGTATGGCCGCCCAGCCTTCTTGGAGTAGTCCTGTTGTAGTAAATCTGTGCGATTAGATATGATAACAACTTTTTCGCCGGCCTCTTTTAACTCACATACAAAATATCAAGTTCACACTCTGCGATTTTTCGTTTTTGTTTTATTGTTCAGACACACCAATCTTCAAAAACTAAAATTCGAAAATTTGACTCCAATACATTTCTTCCTCTTAAGAGGGAATAAAGATACTTTAAAGTTCACTAAATCAGGAATAAACGTTTATTTAAATATACAAACAAGACTGTTAGATTCAGCGTCTGTTGAATTCAAAGTTTACTGCAGGAATTTTTTCAATCCTTTCATCCAATGCTCCATACTATATCTCCAACCTGTTATCCAAATGTCTGATATAATTTCATCCATATAATTTATACGCTTTTTTCTTCTGGTCTGACGCTTCTCATGTCAAATAGTTGCCTACATTTCGCTTAAACGTCACAGCCAGTACTCATTTCTCATTCATTACAGTTTTTAAATATTACTTGCATTTATTCATTTATCTCTGAAAATTCCAATATTAACAAAGGTATTTCTAATTTAATGGTTAGGACACCAATAAACTCTCTTGTTTTAATAGTTTTCCATTTAACTAGGGGCTTCAATTTCAAATTAGATTAGTATTTAGGCAGGCCTTTTTGGGATGTGAATCAAATGAAACTGGCGTTATGGTAGACGATTATATTACGCATTGGAATGGATTCCCATTGAATTGTGCGATGGAGGTTAAAAAGATGGACCGATTGTGCAGAAATAATATCAGAGGTTGAAGTAGGCACTTCTAATGAAACACCAATGTGATAATAAATGGAACACTTGTATTTATTATCGATCAATCTATATCGATTTATAAATTCAGCCAATAACTAAATATGAAGCTTTCATTAGAAACAAGAGTAGCTTTGTAATCTGTTCTATGCTCTGCTTCCCCCCCCCCGACATCACCACCATTGATAATTTAAGAGAGGCCTAGTAACGTGATAGAAGTGGATGTACTTTTCATCTAATATACTGTTATTAAAAAATGCCAACAATTTTTAAATACTTCTGAATGTATGTGATACATTTTCTGGACATTGTTCAGATATCAGAAGAATCGCTGTGATTGGTAATAATAATGAGAGATCGGCTTTCTTTTGCTAGATTCAAAATTTTACTATCACTTTTGTTTTAAAAATCAAATTTAACCACAAAAAAAGTGAAAGTTAATTAAATTACATAATTAATAAATTAGTTTCTTCAATAATTAATAGAAGCTAAAATTTCTTCTCAAATGATATTTATCGTATTAAACTATTTTATGCTATTTTATGAAAATGTTTTATTGCCTGCGTATAGTAGTTCAAACAAAAAAAGAAAAGAATTGCAAACAAAAAGAAAATTATAAAGAGTTTTTTTCTGAATTTTCTATTAAAGCTGCTGAAAGAGGCGCTAATATCAGCCATAAATGAAAAACAATTATTATAAATTCGGGAATCACTGTTTTCAGTACAAAGTGAATAAGGTGTGAACAAATTATGCAACCCCAGAGCATAATAACCGCAAGGTTCATTGCTCGACCAAAAAAAAAAAAAAAAAAAAAAAATACGTAAATAAAAAATAATTAATAGAAGCTGAAATTTCCTCTCAAATGATATTTATCGTGTTAAACTCATTAATAATTCATCTTGTTCCTGTTTTATTGCTTGCGTATCGCAGTTCTCGAAATTATAATTGACAAATGTCATAGTTTGTATCCAAAATTAATGAAATTAGTCGAAAACTGAAAAAACTGTTCAGTAAAAGCGCACTTCCGATTTACTATTTTCCTTGAAAATCGGAATTTTGGCCATTATTTATTTTTAATTAATTTTGTTTGGATGATAGAATTGTATAATCAACTATGATAGACAATAAACTATGATTAAAGAAAAACATAACCCCCACCTCTTCCCAAAAAGTGCCCTTAAATGAATGTTCCTAGTGAAATGTTTTATGTAAAAGTTGTAGATCTTTGTACGCGTAGTTTATATAAGAAGTTTCAAGAAAATCATCGGAGCCATTTTTGAGAAAATCGCGAAAAAGTGAAAAAAACCATTTAGTAAGTGGTAAAGTAAACGCACTTCCGGTTATGCCATTTATTTGAAACTGGGAATTTCAACAATATATTTAATTCTAATTAACATTATTTAGATGAGCGAATTGTCCAATAAACTGAAATAGCACTTTAGATGAAAACCTAACCCCACCTCTCCCTCAAAAGTGCCCTTAAATGAATTTTCCAGAGAAATGTTTCAAATAAAAGTTGTAGCTCTTTGTATGTGTAGTTGATTACCAAGTTCGAAGAAAATTGTCGGAGCCATTTTTGAGAAAAATCGCAAAAAAGTAAAAAAAAAAAACTAGTAAAGTGGTACTTCCGGTTGAGGAATTTTGACAGATAATAACGTACCTAAACGTAATATCAAGTTTCAACTTTCTAGGGTTTTTTGTTTTTGAGCTATGCTGATCACATACACACACTGACCATTTGCTAAAAACCACTTTTTTTGGACTCAGGGGACCTCAAAACGGATATTTCCGGTGAAAACTCGATACCGAAAATTTGACACGATCCTCTTACTTCCTCTTACTAAGAACAAGAGAAAGTAATAATGTGAACATTCACACGCCTTTCTCTGACTCTAATAAATTAATCCAATTTAATCAAAAATTGCAATGTTCAGTTGGGCCGGTCATAAAAATGGTCGCTGAGATTTTAATTGTATATTGAACAACTTTGTATGATAAAACTTTAAAAGCTTGTGCAAATTTAATAACTAACTGACAGATCTCCAATTTACCGTCTAAAATATATTTTTTTTTTCAAATAAAAGTGAGACGTTTCTATCTTTCCAGTATGCAGTCCTTCTAAAAAATTAAAAACAAAAACCTATTCTGCAAAAATAGCACTTCCGGTTAACAAATTTTTTTATTAAATGTGAAATTCTATCAATGCTTTTATTGTATGTTAATATGATGTAGATGGTAAAACCATACATTATATTGAACTGGTTCTTTAGATAGAAGCATAACACTACTGTTCCCCTCAGAACCCTCCAAAAAATCAAGTTTCCCGTGAAAATGTTTCACAAAAAAGTAATAAGTATTTATGTCTGTAGATAGATGATCTATTCTGGCTTTCTTACATTTCTGTGTTTGGCAGTATTTACGCCTCAAAAAGTTATACGAAAGCAAAAGTGGAGTTTGCCTCTATGGGTTTCATATACTACCTATGTCTTACCTCTACTACCTACTATCTATCTATTCACTTCAAACCCTTACTATAGTGGTCAAGTGTTCGGCAGCTATTAGTGTGTGGTCTTGTTGATTTATTAAATTCATGGATGCAGCCAACAAGCTTCCCAGAAAAAGGTGGCTTACATAAAATGCTAACGAAGAATTTTTCTAAAAATAGAGAATTGGAATTATTCAAGTGTAAAAATACATTGTTTTTAAAAAAAAAAAAGAAATCGCAAGAACAGCAGTTTTTTCATAAATTTTTAGCGAAACGTAAAGAGAATAATGCATTTACTTTTCTATATATTTAAATTCCATTTTTAAAACCTGCTTTCAACGTTTTAAATCCTGCTTTTAACTTATTGGTAAATACAAATAATGGAATAATGGATTTAGTTGTTACATTTGAATATATTATTTTTAAAAAGCTAAAGGTTGCAACGAGATAATTCTTTTTAAAAATTAAAATAAAAACTTTCTAAAGTTATAGATAATTTTTTTTTTTTTTCATTATGCATTAACACCCAGAGATATAGATACAGAAATGAACCAGAATAGATTGTCTGTGTCGCTGTGGATTTGGCTTTTTAACTGCCCCCTTCTTTATATCTATGAAATTAAACTGAACTTTTTTATGACTTCTATGATCTTCTTGAATTGGTTAAATAGACTAGAATTAACCGCGATAATATGGAAAAGCTACAGCAAAATCTTGTACAGTGGTTTTTCTAGATTTCTTTTTCGATGATACAGTGATAACAACAGTTTTCTCCAGGCATCAATAAATAATAATGAGTGTTCCAGAAAATACATGGATATTAATTGGCCCATGCAAATCTTGAAGGCTAGTTAAAGCAGAAATTGTTGAAATTGTATAATTTAGTGAAAGATTTATTATAAATTTATTTATTATAAATAGTGAAGTCCCTTACGCTTTGGTCTAGTGGCTAGCGCACTCGCCTTTCGTGCGTGAATTCAGGGTTCGATTCCCGTGAGGGCAAAAATCGGTGTTGACCCAGCATCGTGATAAAAAGTGGGAAGCTACAATTAGTAGCGCCCTAGGTAGTGAAGGTCGGAACTAAACGGCGTGGGAACTGCGGCATGCTTACCTCACGCTCCCCTATTCAAATCGCCGTTTGGCAAGCCTTGGCCCTTCATGGGCTGTTGCGCCATAGGGTTTTTTTTTTAATAGATATGAAAGAACTTTCAAGTATAATAAATAGGTCATCTTTCCCCTACAGATGATCAAGTCAATAATGGTGTATCTTTCATGCCTGTTCAAGATAATATTGTATTGGAGACATCTTTATATAGAGTACACTATAGAAGTTACCACCTCCCAAGTCTAAAGAAATTCAAAGTGTCAATTTGAGAAAATCATGAAATATGAAGAAATTCCTTAAACATATGTTTCAGCTTGGTATAAATAGCTTGAACTCTTTCTTTTTTGTCATTTTGCTGACACCCTTACATAAACCTTAATGACACGAGTTTTTGTTTTGTTTGTTTTCTGCTGTCTAAAGCTCTTCAAGGCATCTCTTCCATTTTTCCCAAAGCAGAGTCTTTTCTTCTGAAAAGCCCCGCCCCATAATGCTTTTTACAGCATCCAGCCATGTTACTCTGGGTATACCAGGTTTATTCCTACCTTTTATTTCCAATTCTATAACCTGTCTCGACAGACTTTCACATCCATTCGCCTTACATGGCCGAGCCATCGAAAGCGTTTCTTTTCTATTTCTTCCATGATGTTTTTTGCTTAGTTCTATTTCTTTTCTTATTTCGGTGTTCTTATCTGTTTTTTCTTTGACTCTCTAGCAGCTCTTCAGCAAAACTCCATCATTTCCATCGTGAACAGTCTAACCCTTACTGTTCAGATTCCAGATTGAGGACAATACTTTCAAAAATAGATTTGTAAATAAGCTTTTTGATTGCTTTTGTTGATTTCAGGGCTCCAGAGGATTGAATTTAGAGCACCTTCCCTAATCTTCATAATTCTGCGGTCATCTTATGTCTCGAATCACTTCAACCATGAAACCCAAATACGAGCTCGTTTTTATTTTTTTTTTTTTTTTTTTTTTTTTTTTTTTTTTTTTTTTTTTGTTTTTTTTTTTTTTTTTTTTTTTTTTTAATTTAAGGCGTCTCAACATCTGAGGTCATTTGCGCCCGGAGCCTTCTCAGTGCACTGCCGGCCTCCGGACAGTGTTCTCCCGTTACAGACAACACTGTCCATCACCGGACAGTGAGGCTGTAGGGGCTCCTAGGAAGAGAAAATCTAAGGGTAACACGGTTGGATTCGAACCCGTGATCTCCGCGTTGCTAGTCCAGCGCGCTACCACTGAGCTAATCCCTTCCCTAGCTCGTAATTTGACCTTCTTTTTATTATTTGGTTATTAATTGCTTCGCTCATTGTCAGGTTAGTGGTCCAGCGTTTCAGTCTTTTCTGCATTATTTTTGGACCCCACTTTTGATACTCCTCATGCAACTTTCTGCAGAGATAATTTACATTATCTACATCTGCATCTGGGCTGTTACTACCTGATGAACAGCAAATAACACATTATAGTTGTAGTTCTAATTATTTCTAATCATTTTCTCCGCTTTTTCCCTCCGGAAATTCCCTCTAAATATTTTTATAAATAATATTGGGAACATGGAGTAACCCTAGAGAAAACTTTTATAGTTGGGAACTTTTCACTTAGTTTTTTCCCCAGCTTACCTCGCCACCATTTCCGTGATGAATTTTCCTAATGAGATGGATCAGATCTCCTGACACTCCAGCTGCGTGTAAAGCTGCCCAAAGCAATTCACGGGATACAGTAACAGACCTTTTCTAGGTCAATGAAAGGACCATCTGCATGTCTCTGGATTTTGGTACTATGTTTTTCTAACAGCTGCCACCCTGAAACTTATTAAAGTTCTGCTCATGGAAAAATAATTGCAATATTTCACCAAAAAGCAGAAATTGATAAGTTTAGAAGAAAAGATGTTCGACTTTAGGGTCAAAATCAAATTAAAGGAAACACTCTAAGATAGAAAACATTATTTTATGATAGGTCGAAATTATGTATTTTTGTCATTTAAAATTTAATTGAAATTATATTTTCTAAATTTGTTATATTTTTGTAATAAAAAAATGGTTTTTAATTTAAAATTTAAATGCTGGTCTCTATCTGTTTCTATAAAGCCATATAGCCCTGGCAATTTAAGTGCATTTAAGAGAACCATTCTTTTTTTTAGTTGACGATTTGGTCTACAGAATAATATAGAATTAGATCCTAGTGACTAGCCCATTACTAGCAGTATTTGAATTTGAGTTGCACTCACAGGAATTATGCACAACCTAGCATAATTTTGATTTCAGCACGAAAAATGGCAACTTTCATTTCGAGGTACACGTGATGCATAAGGCTTCCTTGATTGTTAAATTTAAGTAATTAGAATGTCTTTAACTTCCATTCCAGTTTGAATACTGGTCACAGTTAATACAGTAAACAAGAAGATATTCTTGTTATAGACGTAGACAAGCCAGAACAATAATAAAAGAGCTCCAACTAAAAAATAAAAAAAAAACTAATGATTAATGATCAAAAAAAAATATGACCTGCACGAGAATGCTGTAGTTAGTTACTGACAAAACGACGGTCTAGTATGGAAGAATGAAGAAAAAAAAAAACAAATATTCAGTAGGGCATCTAACAAAAAAATCAGGACCCTAAAAGATACACTCAGACAATACAAACTCTCATCACTCTGGTTGACCGACCATACGTGTGTGGAGATGACAGCATGTGTGGTCCTCTGATGATTTAAACACATATATTGTTTGCTTTCTTTATATAAGATAATCAATTAGTCAATTCGTATCTAACGATAGTAAGATTTTTACGTTTAAAGGTTTTTATCTCATCAATATGTTTACATTAATATATCAGATCATTTGAAAAAGTATCCAATATTTTAAATAGAAACAAATAAAGCAATAATCGATTAACAATTAAACTTCTAAATATCGCATAACATAGAGATATGTTTCTAATTGTTGTAAAACAATAAATACATCTCTCTAACTTAAATAATACAAAACATATCATATTTCTGATTAACTTCACAATAACAAGATTGTTAGATAATCTTAGCTTTGTATATAAATGATATCAACAACTTCTAGAATATTCTCCGTTAGGACTAGATCTATAAGATAATTGAATGGTAACGAAATTTCCAGTTCGAGAAACTTAATACAAATTCCCGTACATTAAATTTTCAAAGTTTAATTCTCTATTAAACTTTGGAGATGATAATAATAATTAAAACAAGAATGTTCAAAATTTACATTAATTAATATTTTAGAAATCTAAAGGCAATTTAGAAGACTTAAAACAAGAAATATAGATTTCTAATAAAGACGGCTCCATAGTCACTTAAACTAAACAAAACTTTTGTTGAAATAAATCTCAGTTTTTTTACCGTATGATATAAACAAAAGTGTACTATATTATTACAACGAGTAATACAACTAGTCATAGTAAATAGTGGTAAAGTTGGAAGAAGAAATGTGATGTGTATAACCAACCAGGAAAAAGGAGAGGATTGAGGATGTAGGGAATGGTGAGGAGAAGTGAATATAACTTGATGTATATATAAATTTACGAGGAAGTTACGTGAGAGAGGTAAAAAGGTCTGAGGTGGCTAGTCGTCGTACGCATTCATAAGTGCGACACTTTGTTGTTGATAAATGGGGGCAGCACTGTAGCACACAGAACTAGCTCCACCTACCTTACCATTCCACCATCACTGTACTACAACAGTCCTAAACACACACACACCACAGTAAACAGCAGCCCATGCTCTTCAAGATAAATATATATCTTACCGGGCCTCATTGTAACGCAACCCATACAGGGTTACCTTGCATATATGTATATATACATAACAAAGTTTTCAAGCTCAATTATTTACGTTTGTCTTATTATTATTAATATTATCATAAATTTAATTTATAAACATTACTTTGCATAGAAATAATTATGTCAAATTTATAATTTATATAATTACATCATAATTACTGCCAAAGATCATTTGCGGCGGTCTCTCCAGTCCTCGTTCTTTAGGCCGCTAATATTTCCATTTCTTCTCCGGCCAAGCGTTCTCTCCAGGACGTCCTTTTTCCCTTTTTTCAACATAAAATCACTCTCTTTGGCCACCTTTCTTCCCCATACAATGAACATAACCTTACCGGTGTAGAGACTACATTTCAAACCTGTCCACCTCGGTCCTCTGAGTTTCCATTTCCTCACGGATATCTATGTTTCTTCTCCTGTCAAAGAGAAAATCCCTCAGTCTGCGTTTCAGACCATCTATCTCTACTTCGCTTATTTTCTGCCTGAGACGCTTGGTAGGTGCCCAGCCATACCTGGCGTACGTGAGGAATCTTTCCATAATTACTCCAAGAATGAGTCTCTTAGTTTCTAATGATATAGCTTCAAACGGATCGCAACCTTGGCTTGACCTATCCTGCTTAGAATGTCAGCCACATCTGCCGGGATTATCCACTATTGAGCCCAGTTACTTGAAGCGGACGGACGGACCTAATTACCTGAGAGCTTATTATCAAATACTTGCTCTATTTTTTCTGTATTGGTATCGTTTTATGGATACCGGAAATTGAAGGGAGGAGTAAGTGTTGTTAGTTAGAGAGATTAGAGAATTGGTATTCGAAATACGGACTACTGATTTATGAAAATAAACTATATTTTAACAAATAATTTAAAGTGTATTGAAATAGAAAAACTAAGATGCAAAATATTGTAAATGAATATAAGAATTATGAAATGAATATAAAATATTAAAGAAGCAGTGTTAAAACCTTAAATAGGGATTCGCTCGCGATGTATGATGGTGCTTCTGAACTGGAACTCATGCGAACTTCTTTCGTACTGGCACTTAACTGATTGATAACTCGAACTTAACTGATTGATTACTCTAACTTAACTGATTGATGACTCGCACTTAACTAATCTGGAACTCCAGTGGGGCGACCCTTATATTTGCATCACTCACACATCGGCTGATGTTTGTAAGTACGTGCCACACTAAGACATCTCTCGTAGTATATTGACCCTAGGGGAGGTCGGTAGTTAACAAAGGATGTTTTGGCCGGGGTGGCGACGCTTTGTTAACAGATGGTGGCCAGGTGGCCTCTTGAGTGTACATTGACCCTTGTATGAAGGAAATACAAAAAGGGTTTTGCGGCGGTTCTCTTGACTGTATATTGACCCCTGTTTGAAAGGGTTTTGCCGCGGTTCTCTTGACTGTATATTGACCCCTGTTTGAAAGGGTTTTGCCGCGGTTCTTGACCTGCAGATAGCGGCTGGCTGGATCCTTTTCCAAATTCCAACCACTAGTTATAATTTTTAGATTTATTTAAAAATTATATCTTCTTTCTTCTTCTTGCCATCACATCACATTTCACAATCAAGTACTCGGTTTTAAAGAAATTAACTTTGAATCCTCTAGCTTTCAATACCTCTCTAGCAATTTTCTTATACGATACTTTTAATATCCTCGCGATCATGCTGAAACAATTTGGTCCTCAACGAATAAGAGAGATTATATCTTTTTATCTCTTATTGGAATGTCCATTTCTCTTCAAGAGAATGGTATTTTACTTTTGTCAAAATCTGAACATTCGTATTGATCCTCAACATTTCTTTTTTTTATTATTATTATTATTGATAATATTAAATAATCGAGAGAGAAACAAGACCTCTATTGTATTTGCTAACTTCCTATTTATGTTTAATTGAAAGAGAAATACGTTATAATCAATGTTGTCGTGGTTGGGCCCTTTGAGCTTGAAAGCATCTAAGAAGATCAAAGATTTTTAAGATGATAGTCTGCTTCATTTTGGATTCATCGATCTGTTTCGAGCGTTCGCCCATCATTCAATGTGATAACACATACTTGCCCAGAACAAAACAGTTTACATATTCTCATTTAATACACTGAATATGCCTTCCTGTTGATGCCATAACCAGTTTATATCCTGATAATGCCCGGAACCGGTTTATTAATCATAATATGAGGCAGGTCATCACGGAAAAAGATCTGTTATGTTATATTAATGCTGTGGTCCCAGTAATCTAATTACTTTTAAAAGACTAATCAAAAATAAAAGTGATGAGACTTAAATATGTTCAAAATTTTTAAAAACCATTTCTTCGAACCCCTAAGAGATTTCCACACATGTCTTCCTCCAGTGTAAACACAAATTCCAAACTATGACACCGTCAGCACTAAGAGAAAGTAAAACTTGATGCTGTTTTTTGTTGCAGTATAAATTTTACAACATTTGAAAGTTTAATTAAGCGTGAATTTTAAATAAAATATATTATATATCCCATGTAAATTATTAATATGAATAAAATATTAGCTACTAATATTGTTAATGAATAAAAATTATTCATAAAACCATATTTACATTATTACAAACTCAGAAAGAAACAAAGATTGTTTTAAACAAAACAAAATCTTGTTTCATTGTATTAAATTTAAAACAAAAAGAATGGAAAAGTGGTTTGAGAATAAAGGAAAAGCGTTTTAGATAGGGAAAGCGAGCACTGCTACCATTAAATGTGGGTGCGTGGTTTTTGAACTAAAGGGAAAATCATTAATTAGAGATGCAGATAACTGTTGGCCTTACTACCATCAACAATGCTAAATTACAGGTTCACATAACGCGCACACACACACACACACATTCAGCTACTTGTCTGATTAATTCAGTTTACTCAGTTTTTATCAACTATCAATCTAAATAGTGAATAAAAAACAAAAACAAAATTGCCATTTCTCTCTCTTTATCGTAATTATTATAATTATACACCCATAAACCCATGACAGCCACTATCAAATAGAGGCCATTTATAGGTGTAATAAAATCCTGGTGAGAATCACAATCCCCACGATTTTCTCTTACTGCAATTATTTCGATTCTAAACGATCAATTTTCTTGAAAAATTGCAGTTTGCATTTGCATCACATTATAAAGATGGTAGGTTATATATTTTTTAATTTATTTGAGAGCGCTTTCTATATCAACATCTTAGGAAAATCTTTGCAACGGCCGTTTAAATTTTAAACCAACCTCACTTAAAACATATTTTATAATATGTTCTAGGATTCGATTTAATGTTATTGATTATTGATTATTTAATGTCACTAGGATGTCTTTTATCTGGCCTATTCATACACCTGTAAAGATAATCAGCAACATTATTATTTAGTGTTGAAAATGGATTTTTGGTTTCTGTTCTAAAATTAATAGAAAATTTATCTTTTTTAATATAAATCATTTCCAATATATTTCTTTTTTTATTATTATTATTATTGATGGAGAGAATTTTGGTGTTTACTATGTCAGATTCATGTTTGTATTGTATGCAGTGTTTCGTTAGTGCTGTAGTCATGTCAGTCGGTTTTTTAGTTTTACAGTCGTATTTATGTTGGTACAGTCTATTTTTTAAATATTGAGATGTTTGTCCTATGTATGTAGCTGGGCATTGTAAACAATTTATTTTATAAATTATATCTGATAATAAAGTTGTGGGTGTGGGGTCTTTTAGTTTAGAAAAGAGTTTTTTTTAGAGGATTGGAGTTTTTGTGGGCAATGGAAAGGTTATATTTCTTGAAAATTTTAGCTATTTTTTCTGATAGACCTTCTATGTATGGGATAGATATATAGGATATTGGAAGTTGCTGTGATGGCGTAGAGGGAGTCATGTTGAACACATTATCTGTGGATCGTTGATATAGTATTTTTTGTATAATATGGAGGGGATAGCCATTATTTTTAAAAATGGCTTTTTATTTTTTTATTTTAATTTTTAAAAATTGATCCGATCTACAATAATTTAAAATAAATTTAATTGTACTCTATATATATCATACTCTGTACTTAGTTTATTTATATAGTTTAGTTTAAACAAATTTTTATTCTGAAATATTTAGGTTAAGTTCGTATTTTCTGTTGGTTCTATTTTTTATTGATTTGTATTTCAACCTTTGTACAGACCCTGTAGAAGGCAATAAATTTGCCGAAACGTCGGTAGAAATTTAAGAAAGAGTTCTTTTGTATGACCGGACCTCAAAATCCATTTTCAACATTGAATACAACGGTCGTAACGAACACCAAAAACATTATTATTTAGTTAATTTGTATAATTCCCTTGTAAAGGGAAAGGGAGCTAGCTTCCAATACTTCCAATACTATAACTTACCAGACCCTTAATCACTTCTACCTGCCTATTCCTATATTTTTACCGACGACTATATGTACTATACAAACACGCAAGCGAGTTAAAAATAGATCGTCAAAGTCACAATAGATTTGACCTTTGCCACACCCCACCACTTACAATATATGTATCTACTTATCTAACCCAATTATTACACGTATCTTTTTAACTATTAAATAATAAATTAATATTAATTATATCTCTACTCAAACTTCTTTCTTTTCGTTAATATTTTCAATAATTAAAGATTTTCATACTTGTACTTTTTCGCTGATATCGTTTTACAATTTTTTTATATTTAGATCCATGAAATGTCATTGTGTTTTATATTACAATTTTTTTTTTGTTCATTTATTTTAATTATGAAGATGAATAAATTGTTAATTTCTATTTTAAATGATATGAGAGATAAAACATTGTGTGTTAAATTCTATTTATTGCGTTGATTTTTCAATAATAACACACAGTTACGATTTGTTGCATTTGAAATCAAGATTATTTACCTGTAATAGAGGAAAAAACCATCAAAAAATTAATTAAAATAGCAATATATGGTATAAAATTTATTATGTGCTACAATATAAATTATTCTAAAAAATTATGTTTGTACCACAATCAGTAAAATTTGACAGTAAATATATTTCTTATAAATATTCCAATATATAAATATGGTTTCCCCGTGTTATGAATCTTCCCCGATTTCAACAAACGTATTTTTTCTTTCCACATTTACTTTCCAACAATGTAAATATCAATAAAAATAGGCATCCATTTATTCAAAAACGGAGTATGATTTGGATATTCGGTGAATCTCATCAAAAAGCAAGTGGGTCAAGTTTTTTCTATCAAGTTTTTTCAGAAACTTCTCATCCGGGAAAGTGCTACTCTACAGTTTGTAAACATTGTTATTTTAAGGAAAATTTGTCAATTAGATTGTAATTATTGCAGTAAGCGAAAGTTGTGCGAGTGTTTCATAGCAGACCTTTTCTTTACTAAAATTGAAATAAAAAATATAATTTCAATAATAAATTACAATTGATTCAATCTAAATGGAGAATTCCAGCAGGTTTAAATAAAAGAAAAGAAAATGAAAAACTTTGAGCTCAATAAAAGGTTAGTATTTTCCGGAACTTTTGAAGGTAAACTTCCTTAGCAGAACATTGTACAGTAAGCACAACAAGGGCTTAAAGGAGGGAAGAAAGGGATGAAACAGCTTTGGCAACCGGCCAGATAGATCCGGCTTTTCACCTCCAACATATGACGTCCCAACCCTGTTCTTAGTTGGGTTTTGTGTTTAAGTGTGCGCTCGCGCGGTCGTTTGTGTCTGTGTGTGTTGCTCCAAAAACAAACTTTATCACGAATATCACAACGTTCAAGTAAAACTACCAAATTTTTAGAAGGCGAAAATTCTGTATGGATAATGGAAAAGTGATGATGAGGCGCTTTACAATAATGTTTTGAAATTCTTATTAAATACATGGATAAATAAAGTTTTAATGTTACTTAATTATTATTTTACAATGAAAACGTAGTTGCCTATAGCAGTGATCGACATGACCCTCGGGTCATGTAGAGTGAGTGACCTGTCTAAACATTTCATGTGATCCATCTAATACTATTCTTCCTCAAGTTTCAAGGTTCAAGGTTCTTTTCTTTTTTCTTAATTGAATTTTAATTTTAGTATAAAAAACGAAATGTTACTAGTTAAATTTATTGACGCTAGCAATATCTAGTTTAAACTTGATAGAATGGAGTCCTATAAATAGTATATGCAGAGCCAAAGACTATAAAAGATCAATCTATTAATAATTTTGAACATATAAAGAAATAAATAAAATTAAAAAAATGTATGCATCGTAAACATTTATTTTTTATGAATGATTTTGCTCGGCCACTTAGTTGTAGTGAAATATGTAGGCGGAGTTGAATGATGTCTAGCGGAGTTACTAGAAAGTTTTGACAATGGGCGGAGCTTATAACAACCGTTTAGGTGTCACAACTAAGTTGCCGAGCTATCTATACCTTGAATGAAATTCATTCTTTTGGATGTTTTTTTTTCTAAAATTTTGTCCTTATATGCAGCCCTGTCAATTTTAATTTACATGATTGTAACATACTTTTTATAAATAGTACTTTTATTTTTTAAGAAAATAACCTGCGGAGGTGTTTGCTCGTTTTGTAAAATTTAATCTGGAAGAAATAAGGTTGCTTACTACCGTTCTCTAGAGTTGCATTTACTGTTTTCAATTGAAATACACTTTCGTTTTCAAGCAGTTCTTATCCTATCTTTAATCGTAATGCTTTCTAGCCTTCTTATAGGTGATACTTGGACAAGATAAGTCGGATTAAATCTAGACAAATGCCTCAATAGGTCCAATTTTTTCAATAATTTCTTTGGCTCGTCTTTTACTAGTGGAATATTCATTAAAGAAATGCAGCAATTATCCTAAAAATAGAGATACTTAAAAGCAACATTAATCCTGCTGTATCAAGTTTAAGATCAATGTTTGTACAGAATAAGAAGTCCTTTGTAAAAAAAAAAAAAAAGTGGCAGGAAACTGATTTGGTCTTGCAAGCATTGATTTGTCTTAAGATGCAATTAAGAGAAGATTTAAACGGGTATTGGACAGATCCAGTTCTCATCAATTCTTTAACTACAATATAATTCGCAGAATATATAGTAAATTTACTAATATAATTTCCATGGAAACAGTATGTATTAATAATATACACCCTATCAACGACAGATCTATTAATTATTGCCTGTCAGAATTATACCATAAATCTGGATTTCATTTATGTTACCTTAAACCGATTATTAAACGGTAGTGAAATTTGTATCATTTAATTAAATTTATAATAGTTGAATATTAACGGATTTGATTATATTTGCATTTAACACCCCCAGAAAGGGTATCAAGATTTATGTGAAATTTCCATTGGAATATGCTGCTATATGTTAGTTGAACGTTTTTCATAAGATCGGCATCATTATGTGACTTTTCTTTCTGGAGGGATTTAGAGATTTTACCTATGAACACTAACTTCTTAGTCTTATGAGAATTTCTGACTAAATGGGAAAAATCTGGTGTGAAATATTCACTCCACTTCCTCATACTGCAATTCTTATAGATAACTTTTTAATTCCTCTTATTGAGACTCGGCATGAGATCACAAAGTTAAGTTGAGATTGCAATGCATTTATATTGAAATATAAAGTGTCAAAGGGTATACAAAAAAAAAAAAATTATAAAGTAAATAATTGATAAATTATTAACTAGAGACTTTGAATAACTATTATTATTAAAAAAGGAACTTCCTTTCAAGGAGAGGATATATTATGAAAATGAATCGACATATACAAACGATATTACTTCTTTTTCAGTCACAAAATTCATCACTCATCTATTTCAGCCTTTACTTATAAATTCCTTTCCCCAAACCCTGGCATAGTGGAAGTAACGGAAATTCCTGTTATTCTAACTACAAAGGTATTTTACCATCCCAACAGATTATTATTGTTTTTCCCAACCTCTAAAAAAAAAATTATAAAAAATCTGGTATGAAACACACAACTTTCTCTTACTCCATTTCTCAAAATTATAATTGACAAATTTTATAGTTTGTGTATCAAATTTAATGAAATACGTCGAAAAATGAAAAAACAGTTCAGTAAAAGCGCACTTCCGGTTTACTAATTTTCTTGAAACTCGGAATTTTGGCTATCTATTTATTTCTAATTAATTTTGTTTCGATGATAGAATTGTATAATCAACTATGATGGCACTTTAAAGAAAAGCATAACCCCAGCCCTCCTCTAAAAGTGCCCTTAAATGAATTTTCCTAGAGAAATGTTTTAAATAAAAGTTGTAGATCATTGTATGTTTAGTTTCAAGAAAATCGTTGGAGCCATTTTTGATAAAATCGCAGTGTAAGGGTGTTGTGAGGAGATGTTGGTTGTTGATGAGAGTGATAAATAACACCTTAATATAGGTATAAGATATATAATTGATATATGTATATATATAACTGACTGCCTTGGACTTTACACTTTAGAATTTAGAACTGAACTGAACGACAGACTGACGTGGCTAAAATGATATGTACGGAGTGTGGATCAACAGAATGATGTCTGATGTGTAAGACTGAATTGAACAGAATGATTTCTGGACTGTCTCTCTCTCATATATATATATATATACTGGCCGAGCCTCTCCTCTCTGTGCGAGAGGGGCTGTTTGTTTCTCTCCGCTAGAGTGGATGAGTGGTGGGGGTTCACTGGTTCACTAAAACCCCTACATGCAGGAATG
The DNA here is from genome assembly GCA_011037195.1 of Triatoma infestans. Classification (NCBI taxonomy): domain Eukaryota; kingdom Metazoa; phylum Arthropoda; class Insecta; order Hemiptera; family Reduviidae; genus Triatoma; species Triatoma infestans. Next base: position 50,042 of record JAAEAF010007817.1, read on the forward strand.
TAAAAAAAAAAAACTAGTAAATTGGTACTTCCGGTTGAGGAATTTTGGCAGATAACGTACTGTCCAGATCCCATGGTGATACCTAAACGGAATAGTAAGTTTCAACTTTCTACGGTTTTTCGTTTTTGAGCTATGCTGTTCACATAACACACACAAAGACCATTTGCTAAAAACCACTTTTTTGGATTCAGGGGACCTCGAAACTGCTATTTCCGGTGAAAACTCGATATCGAAAATTGACACGATTACAATACTTCCTCTTACTTGGGAGTAAGGACAAAGTAAAAATGTATTAATAATATTATAAAAAGCATAATTTATATTATTTAATCACGTATCACAAAATTCTACACATTACAATATATAATGATAGTTTACCTGAATATGATAAATTTTGTGCCGCTTAGCCCTAACAGTAGTTAAAATACAAAACAGAATAACTCCAAAAATGAATTCTGGATAAATGTTTAGTAATCGATTTATATCTGTGCGCTGAAGAAAAAGTGTTAAAACTTTTACGAGTAAATTCCCTCCCCCCCCCTCTAAAAAAAACTCTCCGAAACTTGTTCTTTAAAAGTCGCACTTCCAATTATCTGAATTCTTCAAATTTTTAATTCTAGCCATACTTTGAATATAAGTTAATATTATATAGTGAATTCATACATTGTACTGAATTGGTACTTAAGAGGAATACATTGCAGCTCCCTCAAAAACTTCAAAATTCAATTTTTCAGTAAAAAGTTCCAATAAAAAAAATGTTAAGAATTTATATATGTAGATTTTTCGAAGGTGAAGAAAGAAATTGTGGAGCCATATTCGGGGAAAATACGGGGGAAACTTGGAAAAACCATTTAGTAATGTCGCACTTCCAGTTTGGTGGATGAGCCGTCTCAGAGATGCGATTTTGAGATGCAATTTAATATTCACAGTTTTAATATATTTAAGTAGTTTACTCATTGTAACGGCAAGAGAGAAAGCCAAGCCCGACCGACAGAAAACGGACTCTCTCTGGTACTCTCTCACTGGCTTATATACAGGTTTCCCACTCTAGCCTGCTTAAGTGAGAGAGTACCAGAGAGAGTCCGATGATGTTACGGCAAGAGAGCGAGAGCCAGCCGACCGAGAGAAAACGGACTCTCTGGTCTCTCTCACTTAAGCAGGCTAGAGAGGGGAACCTGTATATAAGCAGTGAGAGAGCTAGACATCTATCTATCAGCAACCACATACATCGCATGTGTCATATCTATACCCCACCTCTATTCTAAAAAAATCATTACAGTCCAGTGCAGTTGTGTAAATAAGATATATTATAAAGTGTCTTCATATCTCGTCTAATTAATCAATCCCAATTTCTCTCCTCATCAACTCCCTTATACCCATTAACTGCTACGAAGGAGTCAGTCAGGTGCCGCAAGGCGGTGGAATAGTTCCAGGTATCTATTTTAGTTTTAGGTATTATGTTAAAGTGCAGCACTAAAAGTTTACATTTTGTGCTGATAGATTGCACCATTAACAGAACGATTAATAACATCCAAACACATAATTTCATCAAAATGAAATTTTAACGTTGTACAATTCCCCTCCCCCTCTCCCATATAAAATCAATTGATTGTGTGATCCTAATGTTAATGAACTTTATCGCTAAGGGTAAACTGATAGAAAAGAGTTTATACAGAAAGGAATTATGTGACAAAAAACAAAGGAAATGGCCAGCTTGAGATAACAGTAAAAAAAAAGGACCGGTTACATTTCTATTGTACCGTTGAAAGAAAATAGCCGTTCGGGAATCTATTCAGATAAGGATTTTCTTATTTTCCACCAACCAGGATACTTTTCTAAAAAGCTGAGAGAACTAAGAAAACTGGGTACTTGCTAGAAGGGTTACATGTTTGGTTATAGTTTACAAAGTTTTCCGAGCGAGTAGAAGCTTTTATTCTATTTATTTATTATATTTAATCAATTTTAAGCCAGCCACTTAAATACAAGTCTTTGCGAAATTAGAAAATCAATATATGAAATTCAAATTATTAAACCTAACAATAAACATTACATTACATCTGCAGCAATAAACATTACATTTCTTAACTATACAATTAAAATCGCATACTGCATATGTAGATTCTCACCCTTATATTTCTGTTTTAAAACTTTATTTCCGTTTAAAAACTTAAAAAAAAAAGAAGGAAATCAACGTAAGGTAATTTCACTTTTAATCCTTAAAGGTAAATATTTATAAATTTTTATATAAAACAATTTTAAAATCTTTAATCTGCTTTAATCATTAAAATGAAATAAAAAAATTTTTCTTCCATTATTTAACCTGGATTTAAAGAGATTACATTTTAATCCTGATTAATTAAAGGATGATAGAAAACAAATTTGAAAATAAATATGAACATTGGAAAATATTTTCAATTTAAAAATGTTTATTCAAAATAAAATTTTTATGAAAAAAATTGGCGTAATATATAAGATAGGCTGTGAAATAATTTCTTCTTCAGAAGCTCTTTAGGGCAGGAGAGGGATGTGTGCGTTGAGATTGAAATCTATTGAAATTTCCTGTTCTACCTTAAACAGCTACTGAAGATGTTGGTATAATAAATTCTACCAATTAATTATGACACACCGTATATGAAATCAGATGGCAATATGTCGCAAAGCGCTTTCAAGAAATAAAAAAGAAGGTAAAGCTTTAAAGCTTTCTTCTCCTAATAGTTTGGCCTTTTAAGTTATTTATTAACTAAGAGCAGATAATTTTCAATAGGTAAGTAAGTAAGTAAGTAAGTAAAGTTCCCTTTATGTATCAACTAATCAAATTAAACGAAGTAAAATGGAAGAGAAGAAGCGGTAAGTACTTTCTCTTCAGCATCCTGCCAACCAACTGGGGTACTTATTCTGTTACTCACAGGGCTCTGCTGCGCCGCCGAGAGGATGCTGAATTTCTCTTTAAAGTCCGGCCACCACAACTTGACAAATTACCAAAGTTTCTTAATTAATTTAAACAATATCATAATTAGATTTAGAAGGTCTTCCTCAACTAATATTAATTAATAATTGTATTCCTTTTAAAGAAGAGCACTTTTACCAAAATCAACAGCTCAAAGGCTTAACGTCTTTGCATCAGGTTTGTTTTTCCTTTTAAAATTTATATTGATAAATATGAGGGCCTTTCAGTAAGAAAATAAACAACTAGTTATGTATAATACAGTGGCATATAGAACATAATAAACAAAACTCTCGATTTACCTATTTTTCGACATCATATACATTTGTTAACTTGTAATCTCTCTCTAGCCTCTATGAAACTACGAACCACTTCCGCTCTTTGAGGTGATCAAAAAAAAAGAAATCTGATGACGCGACATCCGGTCTTTCAGGCGGATAGGTGAGGGTTATCCTGAACAAAAGTACTCCTTTCTCTGCAAACGACACTTATACTTTCTCTTACTCCTAGTAAGAGGAAGTATTGTAACCGTGTCAAAATTTTGATATTGAGTTTCCACTGGAAATACACGTTTTGAGGTCCTCCAGAACAAGAGGTCTTTTAAAACTGATTTTTGTGTATTTTTATATCTGTGTCTGAGTATGTGTATGTGAATAGCATAGTTCTCAAAAACGCCCAAATTGCTGAAAGTTCAAACGACATTTAAACCATGACTAAGATATCTGTCAAAATTCTTTTCTACCTTAACTAAATGAATTTTTCCCTTTTTAGCGATTTTCTTGAAAATGGCTCCAACGAATTTCTTTTACTACACACATACAGAACTGTAAGTTTTATTTGGAAAATTTCTCTGGGGGAAATTCATTTGAAGTGTGTGTCTTTTGAGGGAAGGTAGTGGTTATGCTTTCCATTGAAGTGCTATTTCAGTTCATTATACAATAATATCATCAAAACAGTATTATGGAAATTCTTCTCGACCGTTCTTAAATGTTGGATAAGGATGGTAAGATTAGGCTTTTTTTTAAAAAAATTAAAAAAACAAATTTTTGCCAACGTTTCGACAAGTATATTGTCTTTATCAAGGCATATACAAGAAATGTTAAAAAATCTTCAAAACATGACAACTTTAACTTAGGTATAAGTCTTAGGAAAAATAAAAAGTTGAGAACACCTCAACACCACAGAGAATAGGAACATATAAACCATAGTCGTTCACTGTGAGGTGTTCTCAACTTTTAATTTTTCCTAAAATATAAGTTAAAGTTGTCATGTTTTGAAGATTTTTTTTAACATTTCTTGTTTTTATGCCTTGTAAAGACAATATATTTGTCGAAACGTTGGCAAAAATTTGTTTTTTATTTTTAAAGAAAAGGCCGAATCTCACTATCCTTATCCATGAAAATAATATTAATTAAAATTAAATATGTTGGCAAAGTTTCGAGTTTAAAGGAAGTCTGTTGACCGGAAGTGAATCTGTACTGCAAGTTTTTTGAGTTTTTTTGTTTTTTTTTGCGATTTTCTCCATAAAAACATTGATGGATTTCATTAAATTTGGTATACTCACTATAAACCAAGAACTTATATCTTGTCAGAATCTGAAATATTTTTTCCGTAGTCATCGACCAGGTTCGGGTCGATCAGCTCATCATCAGATTGTCTTAATATAACCTTAATGTTAGATTGCTCAAGGAGCTATCTCCTAAATAACAAGAAGTAAATTGATAACAAGGAAGTTAGCTTTAGAAACTGAAGTATCATGGTTCTTATTAAATTCATTGATTTTTCATACTGAATGTTCTCGAATGTTCTAACGATCCAAATTTTACGTCTTTAAGTTTTTAACTAAAAATTATGGTAAATATAAAATAAAAGGTAATATTCAGCGTTCAAATACAACATGGAATTTTAATAAATACTTATAAGACTTATTTTATAACGGTTGGAAAAGTTTCCAAGAATTATTTATTATATGATGAAATACCCACCTGACTTTCTTTTCCTCAAACCCAATAATTCCGCTTGACAACATCTATTTATTATATATAATGTTGTTAACATTATATAGGTAATGGTATCAACAAGACGGCAAGTTAGAAGAAAAGAATCTTAGTATTACAATTTCTACAGAAACATGGCTCAAATCAAAAATCCTCTCAAAGAAATGTTTCCAAAGTAGAAGTGAAAGCTCTTTATAAATGTAATATAAACAGGTTTAAAGGAATTCGTTGAAGCGTTATGAGAAAATCGGTTAGAAATATAAAAGAAAAAAAGAAAATCAAGGAACTTCATATTGGGTTTTAAGATTTCAGAAGGTGTAATTTTGAATATTTAACATGATCGGATTACATTCTTTTATGGGTAGAACAGAGCACGCACACAGGAAGAATATTTCTCTTACAATATTAAGAGAAATTAAAAATAGAATAAAAATAATTGGTTTTACTACGTTATAGATTTGAGGTAGAAAATTAAGGTCCCATTATTCCCAATAAGTACGAGAAGAATTCTTAATTAGATATGAGAAGGATTCTTATTAGCTCCAATTGAAACTCTGTCTTTTCACCAAACATAGTATTCTTACAGCTATGAGATTTTCAAAATGAAGTTCTATGCCGAAAATTGTATATATTTTAATAACCCCTGAACAAAGAGATATATTTAAGAGCATATTTTCTTCGCATGTAAACAGCTTAGCAAAAAAATACAAAAATAACGAAACTTCGCTCAAAATACAACGGATGATTACGATATTTAGATGTTGATTAAAATCGAATAAAGTAAGGTGTTGTCCCTAGAAACTAAATGGATTTTTCTAGGCAATTTTCCCGAAATAGCTCAAAACTTTTCTTCAAAACTACACTATTACATTTAGTGTATCACTTTTGTCTCAAAATGTTTCGCGAAAATATTAGGGAAATTCTGAATGAGATGAAATACTAAGAAACGGTTTCTATAATTTTATATTAATTTTTTTTTTTATATACGTAAATTTCTGGATAGTAATTAAATAAATAATTAAATAAATTAATGTAATGAAGCTCATGGAGTATTTGACGTAAGAATTTTTTTGCATCATATTCCTTTTGAACAAGTTGCTTATAAGAAGATGTAAACTCCAATATTTTCAATTCAAATTTAAAAAAATTTAAAAACAAACTAGGTCGTGTGTTGTCATCATTTTCCAATTCCTTTCGGCAAAACTTCATCGGTAATTTAAAAGTTAATTTTCAAAAATAACATCAACAAAAAAACAAACAATCGTTTAAATACAAAATATTCGAAATAGTGTTACTAAACACAGGTGAATTAATTTGTTGTTTTTTTATTTTCCATGGATTATACGATTACGTGTTGTAAACAATGCTTTAGTAATGACAAAATAACAAAGCCTAAAAACAAAATGCAAAAGGGAGAGAGTGAGAGTGAGAGAGAAACAGAATATAGAAACGAATGAAACAGATGGTGGCGATCATTTTTAAATTAAGGAAATAATATAAGGCTTGTATAGAATTCAAACTGGCACAACTCGCCACATACAATCCAAAATTGGAAAAATGATAGTTTAATAAGTTTTAAAAGAAAATAAAACAATGAGTGGGAATTCCTAAAAAATAATAAACAATAAAATAAACAATAAACAATGAATTGCTTAAAAAAAATTAGCCCGAACATTTTTCTTATTTAAGCTTTCTTGTTTTTATTATATCTAAGAATAATCGTTTTTTTTTAGTGCCAGTAAATACTGAAATTGATTAGCTGTAAACAATTTAATACAAATTTTTCAAATTAAAAAACAAAACAAAAAAATCACCTCGTCAGTAGTTTATAGGCTTCTTCAGCCACAGTTGCTATTATGAGTTTTGAGTTTCAAATAAACATTTGTAAAAATCGAATTAGGTAATTGTAAAATGGTAGAGCGTCTTCTGCTTCAATTGAAAAAGACAAAAACTGTATAAATAGAGCTAGCCTCTCAGAGAAAAGGTCGAAAAGAGAAAAGAATGAGAAAATAATGGATTTTTCGAGGAAAAAAAAATCCGTTAACAATGCCGTAGGAGGGGAAGGTGGAGACCTTCTAATCTATGTGGACAAAAGTTGGTGACAAGTTCTCGGTGGTAGAGGGTTAGGCAAGTTGGGACTTTATAAACCATCCAAGGCGGTTTCTGCCAGTAACAACTAAGAAACTGAATTCTTGAAGATGGAGATTAAATTGTGCGCGAAACTTCAGTTTATACAAAATCGCTAAAGCGGTCTCAAATCAAAGATGCTGCTGCTGTTCACAATTAATTCCATCTAAAATTAGATCACAAAGCTGAGGGGTACTGCGGTACTGGGTTCGAGTTCCGGTTTTAGCCTTGGATTTTAATTGTGCATTAATAAGAGCCGTATATATACAGGGTGTCCCAAGGTAAATGGATAACGACTTTTTCTCGGAAACTAAGATAGCTAGAAAAAACTAAACAATACGTGTCCCCGTAGTTTTTTGTTAGAATCCAAATTTAATTGATTAAAGAGATGCATACACATGCTTTTTCCTGCCAATTGTACCTTACGGCCAAAGAAATACAGAAAATACAAAGAAAATATTGGCATTACTTTATTATATTTATTATATAATCGCTGAATCTGACCAATATAAGAATTGGTACTTTAATGAAAAGCCAAAGAATAATGTATAGCCAAAGTTAGAGAAAACTGAAAGTAATTTTTAAGAAAATCATAAAAACCAAAAAAAGTATAAAAGACATTTCCGGTTTATGGATTTTTGACCGAAGCCTTCCTGTCAGAACCATTGGTTTCCAATTTTTAATTTTTCTTCGAATTCAGGAGACTGTACTTCGATTTTCATTCAAATTCGAAAATCTGAGGCGATTGTAATAACTTATCTAAATCAACAGATTTGTAAAGATGGAAAAGAGAAATCTATAAATTAATTTGGGGGGAGAGAGGAAATTATGTTTATTTCTTTAAACATTATTAATTATGTTTAATTTTATTAAACAATTGTAATTTTTCAATGATTAAATCATTTCTATTATAGAATAGAAAATTAAGGGAGTGTGTTTGTGAAATTTTGTTTTTTAACCATATTATTTCATCATTTCATGAAATGGCTTTTTAATTAAGAATTGAAAACTACCTGAATACAGCAATCAGTTTGTGAAATTGTTAATCATTGACATTATTTCTTTTAACAAAACATTGCAATCAGTAGTTAAGGCTTCTTTTATCCTCTAATTTACTATAATTTCTGCAACTAAAATAGTTCCATGTATTACAACAAATGGAAAGCCGGTAATTGCATAGTTCTTTGGGGGATTTCTAGGCCAATCATGTAACAAGGCAATGCCTTTTATGGTTCACGTTTAATGGTTAACATTTTCAAGTCTGTTTAAAGGAAATGTGTGTGTGTGTCTGTGATGAGCCCTACAGCATTTTCCTTTTTATTTCTTTTAATTAAGTTGACTTTCTATTGTAATTGCTAGGGAATGGAGAAAATTCCTTTAATAGGGGGGCATTCAGATGAATACTTTTGTCTCGTTTATCATTATCTCTTAATCCTTCATAAGATGTTGGGCAATAAATTTATTATTTTGATAATTGTTTTAATTAAAATCGCTTAACTTTTAGATTTACCATCTTTACGATCCATTCTTACGCTATTATATTCGTTAAATTTAACATTTATATTTGATTTGAACCATGTTTCACTTAATATAGCAACACTCGTATCTATTTGCTTATTCTAAATTTGATTTGTTAACAATGGCAGATCTAGCGTTCCACTGTTAATATTTTCAGTGGATGTAATGCTGTTTAGAGAATAATATAGTTGTTTGAAGCAATAAATAAATAATGAGAAATTAAGTAAGTAAAACAATAAAATTAAAAGAGATAATATATTAAACTATACTGAAAATTTTAAAAACATAATTTACTCATTTTATATTCCCACTCATTCATGCATTGTGTAGTCGAAGAAGGAAATAAAAGAAAATAATAGTTTTGAAAAGTAGTTTAGAATATTTTATAGTATCAAAAATACAATTAATACAAAAATAACAAAAATACAAAAATACAGTTAATATTTTAAATGTATCTTAATGCAGTGAAAAGAGTCAGATACTGTAATTTGGGGTCATTGCTATTAGGGAAACAAAGGCACAAAAATCCGTTAAATTAATACAATGCTACTTGGCCAACAGTTTTGTTAGAGAGACATTCCTTCAAGACAGACTTGTTGTAGACACCAAGAAGAACACATCAGAACTGTACCAGTTTTAAGTTATAACATAAGAGTTTATTATAAGCTTATTATTGTGATATTTTAAAGTAACTTAATTTCTCTTAGAGAATATATCTATTTTAAAAACAGTGGTGCTCTCTTGATTATTATTAATACTTCTATCTCAAACATCACAATACAAGACCCTTTTACAAACCGCTCACGCCACAACCAACTACCACAAATACACAACATCACCAACTACATTTCAATTGACAAAAAATCTGTGTGTACATACTTACTAAAACAAAATTTATTCACTCATCCTCACAACTTTCACACCTATTTGGACAGTTAAATATATATATATTTGATAAAATAATCATATATATATATATATATATACTGTACAATATATATACGTTAGAAACGTATTTGTTTACACACTTAATATAATAATCTCTCACATTTACTTACAGACCAACCTATATACTTATATAATAAATCGAATTTTATACACTCAATCAAACAACTCTCTATCATATATGTAAAGTTTTATACATATATTCTATATCTATACAAAAGCAAGCTTGTCTCATGTTTTTGTGATATACGATAATATTACAAATTCAGCGAGGCATTTTTTTTGGCAGTATGCACCATTTGACACAGAATTTTCTTGAGAATGTAAAGAGGGATAAGGGGTTGTGCGCCAAAGTTGCCAGCGGGGACGAACCTCTAGTATATATATATATATTTTGATAAAAAAATTACTTAAAAATCTGAATTTATAAAAGATTATAGCCTCATTTAAATTAATGACTCTCTCTTTAACAGTTTTTTTTTTCAAACCCTCATTAGTAATTTCATTTAATTCAGTCGGGGTAACAGTTTTTATGAAAGAGTACACAACTTCAAAAACTATGTCCAAATTATTAGTGTCCTGAAGAGTTTCAAGTTACCAAGTTCATTAGGACGATAAGGACTTTTAAAGGCCGCCGGAGACATCTTTCTTCACTTCTTCTCCAATTAATTAAATATTTTAACTTTTTTTTTCTCAAAGTTTGGCGACAGTAATCTATCTTTTTTTTAATATTTTTTTATCTGACAAGGTACACTGGATGGGTAGTACCTGGGTTGTCTCGCATAGCCGCCCTTAAGGAAGCCCTTAACCTGATAGCTAAAGCTTTCCTTGAAAAGTGGCATCACTATAATACATAACAGCTTATTCGTACTTAAAACTAGACCTCAACTAGTGGTCCTCCCAATACTCGATATTCCTAGGGGGGCAATCATCTTAGCCTTAACTTATCCTACCGTCCATTCATTCCAAGTATAAATAAAAAACTTTGTACAATCTTCCACTCTGATCCATACAACCATGCACTCTGTTGTTCCTCCCAGTACTCTATATTCCCGAGGGGATGGGCAAAAGAAAAGATCCTATTCTTATTCTAACCCATCTAAACTAAAACTGAAGATCATATCCGATCCTACTAATCTATATGCCGCATTGATTCAACAGTCTGCCAATAAATTACTACCATACCAATATGCATACAACGTAACACACTAACTCCTAGCGATCCAACCTTTCCTTCTTTTTAACGCCTCCTCAGCAAATCGTTGAAAACCCTTGAAAGCTGCTTCATTCTCTAACAACAAAGGCAATCATGAAAACCAATATCTCTTTGTAGTTACTGACGCAAATCGGCATACACAATACGGGCAATCCAATAATATGCTCGCTCACTTCCTCTTGACCCGCACCTGTCTTTTTTGTTACCCTTCTAAGAATCAAAGGGTCTGTTATTATTGATTGAATTTTTTTATTAAAAACATGAAACTCTTTGATGTTATCAATATTTGGGGCATCTTTTCCCAACAATAGAAGAAAATGAATTTCCATCGTCAACAAAATTTTTGACCTCTAAATAGGAAATATTGCTTTCTGCCATAATTTTGTGTTATTAGATTTTCCTTTTTTAAAATCAAGGACATAGTTTTGTGATCGAAAGCCGAATGGTTAGTTATCACATTTTTTGGTGCCATGCCTGTTTCCACACTTTTCATACCTCACAGTCTGGAGGTACTTGCACTGATCCTGGAAATTGCCAAATCTCAAACGCTTTTTTGCATTGCACAACGTTGTTGTATAAGTTATGTACCTCACATCAGTAGACCTGCCTTTTTTTTGAAAAAATTCCTTTTAAATTGATATATTCTTCAAGTGGATTTCATGGTTCCGCCATTATAGCACAAGTTTTTTTTTCTTGTTTGTAGGCAGTCTACTGAAATCAGCCATGAGTACTAGTAGCATGACCCCCTTATGGCCCTCAACAAATAAATATATAAAAAATGATTAAAATTATTACTAATCCAAAATAAAAAAATAATAACAAACGCCTGGCATTGTAACCTATAAATTTGCATATTCAAAAACGTAATATTCTATACAAGAACCATTATTCTCGTCAAACATAGTACAAGTTGGAATGTATACATTGACTAGTTAAAATTATTAATAATAAATAAATTTTTATAAAAACTAACATGATGAGAGTTACAAATGAAAAACATTAAAATAAACGATACTTTCAAAAAACAAAGTTGTACCTTGTACTAAAAATTTAACTAATGAAAATGGCATAAATCAAACGCCGAAACGTCCAGTTTTATTGTAATAATAAAAAAAATAAGAAGGCTAAAAAGAATTGGTTTTTCATTGAAGCTACTTCAACAAATAACTGTTTCATTTTTAATTATTTAGAAACAAGAATTCAATAATTCTTGCTGAGAGAGCCCCACTAACTAAGACTTAAAAGGAGTTTGAAAAATATAAAAATTTAACACATGTGCAATAAAATTATAATTAATTTATCTTAACCGTTTAAAAGGTGGGGGATCAACTAGTGGCGGAGAAAAAGCTATGTAGGCTATATAAAGCTATATAAGCTAATAAAATCTTAGTTATTAAAAATGTATTACTTTTTACCCCCAAAAAATTAATTAAAAGCAATAATTAAAAGATTACAAAATAATGGTCCAATAAAATTGGTAAATTACGTACATTATTACATATCACACATTTAAAAGGTTGGGTTGTTTTATGTTACATCAATTGCAGTGCAATATCCTATTCATTCAATAATTGATTATTATTTGCAAGGTTGTAAAATGACTTCATCATATCAATGACCTTGTAATGTGCTCATTACTAGTGGGGATATGAGGAAAGTGGAGGAAGCCTGAGGGGGAAATACTAGTTAAATTTTATTAAATGTTTTATCATTCATAAGCCTATGGTTAGACATATTTCTGGACTTTCTCTGTTTAAGAAAAGCTAACTTTTTTTCTTTTTTTTTTAGACTGACTTGTAGTTATTAAGTGAGAATGTTATTATTTGTATGAAAATATCATTTAAAAAAACTTAAAAAAAATGACTCGTTAAGTAGAAAATAAACATTTTTTTTTATTTGAAAAATATAAATGCACTTTTCTTTTTTGTATATGATAAGCAATGTTTATTGTTTTGTATAATGAGTAAGCAATATTTGTTTTGTCAGAAATAAATGTCCAATGAGATATTTGAAGTGGAAAAAATTGGCATTTTTCATGAAAAAACACTGAATTCTCTGGCAAAATAAAACAATTAATATTTATATTTTTAAAACCAGTTAACAATGTGGAATTTATTTATTTATAAATTTATTTAGAATGTTTATTTCCTAAAATTACTATGTTACAGAAATTGTGTTTAAATTGTTTAAAAAATGATTTGGAAGGAGAAGTACTGCCGGCTGTATGTCTATTATATATAATTTTAAAGATCCCATAAATAGCAGTTATTGGAAGGGGGGTGAGAGATTTTCAACAAACTAGCTTCACCGTTTCAGGTACAGCAAGGGGATCCATGGAATCTAACCCTGATTGATTTCTTGCACTAGCCAGACCACAAATGATCTATCTTATAATGGATCTCTCATATAAACAAGTTGAGGAAATCACCTTAGTGAGTGTTAGTAGAGTTTGTTGCCGGTGACAGCCATTTTTAGGGTGCTGCACAGTGTCTCCAACAAGTTTGTATCCCTCTCTGCCACGCTCATTGCACTAAATGAATGAATGAACGGACGTCACAATCTTTAAGTTAGCTAAAATTGTATAAAACTCCGGCAAAATCAGGGCTTTCATCATTTTAAAAACAACATTTTGAAGTAGTATAATACATTTGAATTAATTATCTATCAAACAGTCTAGAAATCAACATTTGAACCGTCTGAAATTTACATTCAAAAAGTAAAAAAAAAAAAAAATATAGTGTGAAACACTCACACAACTTTATCTTACTTCAGTTTTCAAAATTGAAATTGATAAATTTTAACGTAATTGTACCATATTTAATGAAATTCATCAGTTCGTCGAAAACTGAAAAACTGTTCAGTAAAAGCGCACTTCCGGTTTACTAATGTTCTAGGAAATCGGAATTTTGGCCATTTATTTATTTCTAACTAATTTTGTTTGGTTGGCAGAATTGTGTTGGCAGGGAAAAACATAACCCCACTCCTCCCCTAAAAGCCCCCTTAAATTACATTATCAGGAGAAATGTTTCAAATAAAAGTTGTAGCTCTTTATATGTATGGTACACATACCTACTTTAAAGAAACACTTTCGAGATAAAACCAGAAAAATGAAAAACACAATTCAGTAAAAACGCATTTCCGGTCATCCGATTTTCTTCAAACTCGGAATTTCAACAGCACATTTAATTTTAATTAATATTATTTATACGATAGAAATGTCTAGTAAACTAAAATAGCACTTTAGGGTAAAACCTAACCCTACCACTCCTCTAAAAGTGCCCTTAAATGAATTTTCCCACAGAAATATTTCAAATAAAAGTTGAGCTGAAAATCGTCGGAGCTTTTTTTGAAAAAAATCGCAAAAAAAAGGACAAAAAAATCTAGTAAAGTGGTAGTTCCGGTTGAGAAATTTTGACATATGACCGACTGTCCTACCTAAACAAGTTCCCATGGAATATCAAGTTTGAACTTTCTACGATTTTTCGTTTTTGAGCTTTGCTTTTCACATACATACACACACACACACAGACCATTTTCTAAAAACCACTTTTTTGGACTCAAGGGACCTCAAAAAGAACATTTCCTGTGAAAATTTGACACGATTACAATAATTCCTCTATACTAGGAGTAAGAGAAACTAAAAAAAGTCAGGATACAGTCTACAAGCGACATTTAAGAAGCCACTAACTATTAAGGAGAAGTGTAACAGAACTCTCAAGAAGTTACTTCAAGCATCTGCTTGTAATACGCAATCTAGCGTCTACCAAAATCGTAGACCAGAATGTTTTCATCAAGCTAACTATTGGAAACGACCGTTAGAACAGCTAGGACTCTTACTAACCATTCAATTCTACAGATTACACACAGACCAGCCAAACTAAAATGTCTACATCATTCTTCGCTTGGTCCCTCCATCCTCTCGTTTACTCGTTCTCCTCAAGAAGTCTTTCATTAAATATAATTAGTATGTTTATTACAACAACAACTCGCACAATTTTCTACTATAAAATTTTCCTTAATAACTTTTCTTAGGGCTCCTAGGAAGAAGGATAGATAGGATAATATGCTATTCGAAATAAAAATGTACCATATAATGTCATTGTATTATTTTGTTATATTATATATATGTGTGGCACTAAAATAGAAGGGTTGCTCATTTTTGGGGGACAATTTAAGCAACTTCCCTAAAACATAATCGGTTACATCCACACACACACACACACATTCTATTCATTGTTATTTCTTGGCTGTTGGAAATATTCAGGACATGAAATAGAATTACCTATTCTTTAGGTGGAGGGGCGGGAGAGACAATAGCACAACAGAAAATGTGTGAGTCTTACAGTGATGGCTTGTGGGTGATTGTTAGCGATGTATGATGCTGCCAGCGTTGTATAGAACGATCACATGGGTGATTGGAGGGGTGGGCGATATTTTGGCAATTTCACTATGTTAGAATACTTGCGGGGATATGTTTTAGTATAAATATATATGTAAATATGTACCATAGTTGGTTGAGGATGCTCAATTTGGAGGCAATTGGTTTTGCTGATCGAAGCAAATGGTGGTACGCAGAGGCAAATATACGCCTTTCCCTAGAGTTTTCAAAATAGAACCTCTTTACAAAAACTCTTTCAAACTATTTACCCTTATAGGCGCACCATTTTACCCTTATATTTACCAACTACCTGTTTATAGTACCATTATCTTCTCTAGTCTTATGTCTTTTACCCAAATTACTCAGCAATGATTGAAAGTACTTATATTAGGAAAACACTTAAAAATCTGTTTAAACTTCTTCTTATTCAAATTAAACTTTAAGTAAATATTCATTCAAGGAAACAAACAAAAATTAAAATAAAATATTCCAGACAACACTCAAGTACATCCATTTTGTACTTTGTCACTTTTCACTTTTCTTGTTTTTTCCTAACTACTTCCTTTTCATTCTTTTTTATTCTAATCTTCAGGAATGAAGTTTTTTGTCTAGTATATTATTTTTTCTCAGTTTTAATCTCTTCTATCCTTTACTGAACATATTAAACTAATTTCTTCTTATTTATGTTTTCATTTATTTGAAACTTTGTTAATAAAACTTAAGAGTCCTAAAGTGATTATGGGAGACTAGGTCTTTTATTGTGCTTGAAATACTATTTTCTTACTGAATCCATAAATCAATATACGTACCAAGGAGAAACGTTCATATTGCAATATTATAATTAATTTAAACTACAACACTTCTTATGTAACCGGCGCGCAAAAATTGACACTCAATAATCGGGTCCGCTTCGTTGAATCATAAATTAAAAATTATTGATTTATAGAGTGTAATATTGGAACAAGTGAAACTGAAAACCACTTGAGTTTCTGGAGTGAGACCGCGTCAGTGGTTTGCTAGAAACCGACGTTTTGCCCATACAGCAATGAGCTTCTTCAGGCTCGTTACACCTTGAAAGCTAATGGAGCGAATCCAATGCCTTAAATGCTAATGGAATTTCCCAACCAAGATGGATTTTACCATCTCCCTTCATCTTATCGACCTATCTGCCTATTACCAATCCTTGGAAATATCCTTGAAAAACTCCTGTTAAAATAAAACTTCTGCATTAAAACCCTAAAGTAATCCCTGAAAACCAGTTTGACAACGCGTTGTGTTCATCGTTGCTTCCTCACTTGAGCGGAAAAAATGCTGCTTGGAAATCTTCCTCGATTTGAAGCAAGCCTTTAATCGAGATTGGCACGCTGGCCTGCTCTGGAAGCTCAGAGGTCCTACCTTTTACCCTTTACCTCATCCTCAAATCATACCTTACCGATCGTTACTTCTAAGTATTGCTTGGATCCTCCCTCTCTTGTTTCCTGAAGGCCGAAGCAGATGCTCCTAAGAAAGCAACACAAGTCCCATTCTGAATTCGGTATACACCCAGACCTACCTACTGATCCTAATACATTCTTTCCACCTACGCAGACGATTCTGCATATAGATCTCCGAAACAGGAGAGAATGTCCATGTTTCATATAACCACACTATATGTTGGGCAGCATCAGCAGAGTGCGTGGGAGAATTAACTAAGGAAATGACGGTCTAAATCGATCCAAAGTTATACGGAAGGAATGCCAAGTGTACATTGATTCTATATAAATAATCTAAACAGGAAATAGACTAGTGTTTCCCTGAGAGGTTACATGGTGGTGACCTCTTCTTTATATACATATTCAGTAAATGTACGAATTTATCAAAATCTCCCTATTATACTCGTATATTTACATTTATTCTGGCCACTCTTGCAGTTAGTACTTTCTCTGAACTGCTTCCATTTATTTACACTCAGATTTGGGTATAGTAAAACTTTGAGTCAATCAACACTGAGTACTACAAGAAGATAGGCTACCAAAATTACTACTAACTACTACTACAAAATTACTACTCGCATATAAATGATAATATGTAATAGAAAAACACTTGAGTTTGCGGTTTGAGACCGGATCTGAATGACCCCTTGATTTTGGCGGTTAGACAGTTTAATCATAGTTGAAGACAAGTTCATTTAGATAGAGATATATTATACAACATAATAATGAGTGATTAAACCGTACCCGTTGATGAAAGGGTAAATATCTAGTATTACAGAAATGACGGTTTGGTTAAACATGTATTTATTGAATCAAAGTAATAGATTTTGAAAACATGTACATTTAATTTGCTAATTAAATTACAAAGGAATTAATTCAAAAAACTAATGCATAAATTAATTGACATAAATTTCAATTTAAAAAATCAATTTACCAAAAAAAATAAAAACAAAAATCATATAATAAAAATGTATTACCAAGATAATAATGTTATCGCATAAATAAAGATATTGTAGCCATAACAACATGTAATTACGAGCTACCGCAATGCAGATATGACGAGACTTGACAAAATAATATATAGTGAACTAACACTTCTCCGCCGAGTTGACAAGGACAGATCTGTTATCTAGACGTGCATGCTTGTTCATACATACCTACTGGTAGCTTACAAACACTAGTGAAATCTGTATTTCCGTTTCCTGAAATTATTGCTTAAGAAGATATTGTAAAAGTAAAACAAAAATTCATTAGTTTACCATGATATAGTTCATCATATACATTCATTCACATAGTTTATCATCGTTAATTAGTGAAAACATTTCCCTCACACGCTATACCGAAAAACCTTACCATCTCATGGTGCCCAAACTGGTGGTTTACGGCCTCTCCATACATCATAAGCATGGCTGCTATATTCGGGTAGGGAATTTTAAACATCAGAGACATTTTCCGTAATAGCCTGCTTCATTTTGTAGTCATCGACCGGTTTCGGCCGTTCGCCTATCGTCAGGATGTTTTTGTTGAACAGTGTAGTAACATAGACTTGCACAGAGCAAATACAGTTGATACACTCGTTGATACAGTAGTGTATCAACTGTATTTCCTATGTGCAAGTATATGTTATTACACTATTCAACAAAAACATCCTGATGATGGGCGAACGCCCGAAACCGGTCGATGACCACAAAATGAAGCAGGCTATCAAAGAAAATGTCTTTGTTGCTTTCCAGCTCTGCGGAACCAACCACCACAACAACTATAGAATTTTAAACATTTGATTGATTCTTAATTCTATAAATTATTTGAGTTTAATTTACAAATATTATAATTTAATTTCTGAAAACATTATACAATTGATCATCAGCACCTTTTTGTCCTGAAGAAGCAAAGTTTGGGAGCTTTCATCTCTTAAAGGTTTATTAGAACGAGACTGCAATATGTATTGAAATTTAGCTGTGTATGAATTGAAATTTAGCTGCTATTTCAGATTCAACATTTTTGAGACTCCTTATGTTGATGAGCAGTTATTCGTTTTAAAAAAAATTTTTAAAAGTCCCTACAGAAAGCGCTTTTAAACATTTTCATTAACAACAATAAAAAATTACAATAAATATTAACCTCCTGCTATCCTAACAGTAACCGTACCTCCTTTAACTCATTAATGTTCGGCAGAATTTATTGTTTATATTGCAACAAGCAGGTGTAACAAACAAAACCAAAAAACTGGTATGAGGCATTCACATAATTTTCTGTTACATTATGACTATCATAGAGAAATTTTCTACAAACTTGGAATTTTTACTACATAATAGTTCTAAGGACACAGGAACTATTTGAATTTAACTAAATTATACACCAGCAAACAGCACTTTTATCAATTCCCTACAATAAAATAAAAAAATAAAATTGATTGAACTCTGTCTTATATGACCCATAGACCCCTTAAGATGAATTTCTCCAAAATATATTTCAAATACAAGTGATATGCTTGTACACAGTTAGCAAGCCAAGCTTAAAGAAAATCATTGGTGTCACTTTTGAGAAAAATCCCGAAAAATCTCCGAAATCTATTTGATAAAATCCCAATCCGGTTAACCAATTTATTTCGAATACATGCAGTTAATGGACTTTGTTATTTCGTAAATAATAAAGAATAAAGAATTCTATTGAAATGGCACTTTAATGGCAAGTTTAAAATTTCATCTCCTTAGAAATCTTAGAAAGCAATTTTCCTGGAAAAATGAAGATAGTTTAAGTCTAATGATGATCCAAGGTCAAAGTACGTATATTGATGAAAATATTTAAAATAAGAAACACATTCAACAAAGTCACAGTTTCGGTTTTGAGCAAAATTGAAAATATGAATCATAAGTTAAGTATTAATTGAAATAAAAACCAATGTATTATAGTTCTAAATATTTATAATAATATAATTTGTTTAATTGTGTTTGCCTCTAACCTGAATTTCCAATTAAATTATTTAATTAAAATAAATATCGGAAAACAATATTATATATCTTGTAAATTAATAATAATAAATAATTTATTTGCAGAGAGAGAGAGAGTCTGGACAAGAATAATATTAATACGTTACTTTAAAAAAGAAAATTAAATACTTTTACATAATGAAATAGAAAAAAATAAATAATAGAAAAATTTAGCGAAAGGACTTCCCACGTGGAGCGCTCTTAGATTTTTTTTCTTCCCAGGAATGTCTGCAGAGGTTACTGTTCGGGGATGGACAGTAACGAGAGAACACTGTCCGGTGGCCGGTAGTGCACTGAGAAATCTCCGGGCTCCAATGATCGTAGATGTTGCGACGCACCTTAAATTAAAAAAAATAAATAAATAAATAAAAACAGAAAAATTACAGTATAAAATTCATAACAATAAGGATTCAAAACAAGGAAAACATAAAAAAAAAAGTAATAATAAAAGATAAAAAATAAAGGGATTATGAAAATAAATAAAAATTATTGAATACATTTAACAATACATTTGCTGAATATAAAAGAATTTAAAACAAAATATCAGGTCCAAAATAGAAATAAAATAGTAAGATTTAATCAAATCCCTAAATGATATAGAATGATAAAAGTAAAAATAGGAATACTTAAATTAGTCTATGGCCTTTATTAATTGATATAATAGTCAAGGAGCAGTCGGTACCAGGTAAATATACGTAGTATAATCTATCTATTTACTTTGGAAGAAATGATTTTAGAATTAAGTAAAATACATTAGTTCAAATGTATTCAATATTACTTAATGCTTCTTAGTACAATTTCAAGATTGGGTTTCTACGAAGGTTAGGTGAAACAATGAGGGACTGTTAAAAAGGTAGAATACCTTAAGGTACAATAAAAGGAATTTCCCTACCATCCAGTCTTCAATGGAGAGAAGGATTTTATATATATATATAATAATAATAATAATAATAATAAAAATAAAAATAGAAAACAGAAAAATTACAGTATAAGATTCATAACAATAAGGATTCAAAACAAGGGAAAAAAAAGTAATAATAAAATAATAATATTTTTTACTGTTATTTGTAGTCTAAATTTATCATCAAATTATATGTTTATGTCTTCTTTTTATGGTTATTCTCTGATTATTTTTTATCCCTTAATCAATCCAGATAAACACAGGCCTCACGAGATCCCTTTTGAAAAGATTCCAACTATAATTATAATAATGAATTATTAATTAACATATTCAATTTAATTTAATTCACCCCCCCAATACATGAACATTACAGTAGTTTACTGATACTGATTATGCGCATAACAATATGCTCCAATGTTTCTGGTTCTTTTTATAAATAATAAGGATTGCCTGCGACAATGTTATAAAATTTATCTACTACAAAGTATATAAGGGAATCAATCATTGGCAGTATTCAGGTCTGACGAATAAAAGGATAAAGGATTATCCTAAAATTTATTCTGAACTGGAAATAGTTCGCCAAATCACCCAGGGCATTCACAATCTTGATATATAATATGTTTAGAATTAAGAAATATGTCAATGTCTAAGGATAAACAGTGATATTTAATTGCACAACCAAGTCATTGAGATTACACTTGTAACAGTGTTTAAATATATAATTCTCCGGCCCTTACTCTGTTTTGTTTGTTTTTATTTAGCGCATCAACATCCATGGTCTTTGGCGTCCGGAGCCTTCTCAGTGCACTGCCGGCATCCGGATAGTGTTCTCTAGTTACAGACAACATAGTCCATCAGTGGAAAGTAAGCTGCAGGGGTACCTAGGAAGAAAAAATCTAAGTGCAGCACAGTTGGACTTGAACCCGGGTCCTCCACGTGGGTTCCAGCGCGGTAACTACTGAGCTATTCTCTTCCGTGACTCCTCCTCTATCCCTTTTTTCACTTGGCTATAAAACTTTGAGCGGGATATTTTTTTAAATCTACTTTTTGAGTGAAAAAAATTATTGGTTTTAACAATCGTTAGATCGGAAGTGTCATAATAGGATTTGGTCACAACATTTTTTCTTCTTTTATCATTAGCCCAAGATTCAGACAAAATTACATTATCACCTGCAATAAATAGCACAAGGTGGTTAGAACTATTAGTCACTTTCAGCCCATTTGAACCTGATCGCCTAAAAAATTCAATTACATCGGAGATAAACTTACCGAATAATACAGGGAACTTGGCATCCCCCTGTGAATCGAATCGCCTTCAGTTACATCAATAGCTTCGATAGATTCATTATTATAATTAACAATAAATGTGGCTTTGTTATAAAAACTATTAATGATAATTATTATATTGTATCTTGTATAAAAAGTTTGAAATTTATTTAAAAAAATTAGAATATTTATTGCATTATTTTAATATAATTACTAGAAATGTCATCAGAATTATAACAATTGGAAATGAATTTACTTAATAGCAAAATGAATAAATAATAATGATATTATCTTCCACTTTTATTACTATCGTTATGTAATATAATAATTACATAGCCTAATGGGTTGTGTCATTAATTTTATTATCTCTCTTTAGGATTTAATTATGTCAGTTTTCCACTTGGGCAGAATATTTCTATTTTTTTTTTAATTATTAATAATTTTTGTTATTAATTTTCAGTTCACAGCAAAATATTCAATGGTAGTTTCATTTTTATAGGAATTAATGAAATACCCAAGCCTTTCTTGTCTTGCGGTTGGTTCCGCAGAGCCGAAAAGCATCAGAGATATTTTCCGTGATAGCCAGCTTCTTTTTGTGGTCATCGACGAGTTTCGGGGGTTCGCCTATCATCAGGATGTTTTTGTCAAAATAGTGTGATAACAAAACAAAACAAAACGTGTATCAACTAAATTTGCTCTGTGCAAGTCTATTTTATCACACTGATGATGGACAAACGCCCGAAACCGACGGATGACCACAAAGAGAATCATGGAAAATATTTCTCATTCTTCCCCAGCTGCCGTCCTTCGTATAAGATCTTTGGCTGGCAAAGATGCCATCAATGATTTTCTTATCAAAGTTTCTACAAAAGATTGTTCTGTGATTTCAGAAATAATAATTTGGCGAGAAACTTAAGAATGACATATTTTTAGCCTTGCGTTCTCCTTCAGTCATAACTATTAATATAGGATATTTAGGATAACTGTTTAAGAGTATTTATAGATGTATGATAACTGGTTCTTTCATATAGTAATGGTTGTTAGAACTATCATAAATTGTTATAAAATAGCGGAAAGTTATTTCTATGCAATAATCAGTCTTGTTTTGTATAACTAATAATTGTTGACATCTTTATTAGTAATTGTAAACAAAACTTATTATTAACCAATCATTTCTCTTCGATAGAAACTGATAAGAAAATGATTTCCTTGAAATCGTTTCAGTAGGTGATTAGATTCCATATTTCTTACTATTGAAAGAGTATGTATTGCATTTTGTCAATTTTTCGAAAATTTTATCAGCAGAAATTGCTCTCCAGTACATCCGAACTCTTTCTCCCTTGTATATACGGCTAGTTTTGATTTAGAATTCAGTATATCGTAATATCTGTCTGGACTTTGCAATCCTTATTCACACACACGGTAGCAAGTCTGGCCCTCTCACTGCATCGAAACTGACCGATCGCATCAAACATGAGAGTGGTAACCTTGGGCTTAATAACAGCAAGCTCAATGGTCACGCTTGAATTCATAGTTCAATCCAAAAGGATATATTCAAGGGATCTAATAATAGAGTAAAATAAATTAGAAATATTAAGTAACATAAAATTCAAAAATCACCGTTTTGTTTTTTTTTCTTTTATTTTTTTCTTTAAAGAAAATTTGCCAAAAGTTGCTAAGTCCCTGAAGAAGTTAATCCACTTCCGTCCACGGGAAGGAAAAAGGTAACTTTTCTTAAAATTTACATTTTTATTTGAATGGATGAAAATATTATCGCTTATAGAAATAAGTATAGTAGAGTAATGCCTATTTTTTTTCAGGCAGGCTTAACGTCCACTAGCAAATTAAATGTCATGGTCGGTGGCGGTAGTACCTATTTTACCATTAAAATTTGTTTAAACGAATATAAAATTTGGCAGTAATGCGCGGGGTCACGAGCTGGAGAGATGTCCTAGATAGAAGCCCGCTACACAAACAGAATACAATAAATATATGAACATGCACGATCAATATACAATACAATACATGATCAATGTGTAATTTATTATTTATTGCAAGAAATATATTCTTACTTCTTTTATTAAATGTTTTTTTTTTAAAAAAAAGAAAAAAAGTAGTTCTTTCCTCAGAAGATTTTAATGTAATATAAATACAGAAATTATTGGAGTATTTTGCAAACTTGTAGGAAAGAATACTTTCCAGAACCGTTAACCTAAAAAAGATACTTACTTGAAAAGAGTATTCTGTTACTCATTATAATGTAAAAAAAAAATATATATATAATGTATATACAAAAAAAAAAAGATTACATTATCTCTGTTCGTTTATATAACCATATTTTCATGTAAATGTCTATTTACTGTGTAATTAATAAAATATTTATTTTCTGTTTACAGGTATGTAAAGGTCAAGATTATTTTTAATGGCACTTATGTAAGTTTACTTTTTTTATTAATTAATTTTTATATTTTAAACTTAAGTTTTTTAAATTATTATTATAACTCATTGAATAGAAGTTGGTACGAGAACCAACTGTATGTAGATAATGATGCGTTGATAATTTCATTAGCTGACCCTCGTTTTAATGTGGGTTTTAATGAAGGCAGACAGACGGCCGTCACAATGTGAGGGATGTTTGCTAAAATCAGGGAATAAATCACAATTTGCAACGAATCAAATCACATAACTAACAGTGTTTTAAAGCAGAATGAAGCCCACAAACGTCCTTAGTTATAATAACAATGGCTTTCAAAAATATAATCAGTGTGTACGTGGTGAATAAAGCTTTAGCCTAGTTCATAATGATACTAGAGGCCAGGGACAAGCGATATGAAAGAAGCCTCGAAGAAGCTCAAAGCAGATCTGTTCAACCACTTAACTTTTTTGGAGTCGTAGTAGCTCGTCTGTTTAGAACTGTAAAATAGGCTTATTCATTAACCAACTTACACATTCCACCTAAAAGACTGAAAAAATCTGATTTGTCTCCAACTATAATGTCTCGGAAAATGTATAATAACTTGCCGCATGAAATTAAAGAAATTGAAGAAAAACAGTTCAGAAAAGTAGTAAGAAGATTTCTGATAGAGAAAACTTTCTACAGTATTTCTGAATATTTAGAACACAAGTGGAAGGTTACAGAATTTTGTATAGACTAAGTATCCCTGGTTATATATACGTTACATTAATTATAAAGAACAAAGTTTATTTAAAGTTCACTCAGTTTCTTTGTACATCACAGCTTGAATTTGTTGACGTGCTTATTGTATTTTTGTAATACGGTAAGGCTTAATAAATAAATAAATAAATTACATTTATCAGCGATGGGATTTGGTCAATGCAGATCTTAGTTGTTGTGGTGACAACCACTAAGATCAAATTCCGACAAGATCAGAACAAACAACAAATTAGGCAACAAAACCGCACTCTTACCGAGTTCACTGACTTGTATGACAGCTGTGGGGTTTACGAGTTGAAATGCCCGGACTGTGACAACATTTACGTGGGGCAGACAGTCAGAAA
The DNA here is from genome assembly GCA_011037195.1 of Triatoma infestans. Taxonomy (NCBI): domain Eukaryota; kingdom Metazoa; phylum Arthropoda; class Insecta; order Hemiptera; family Reduviidae; genus Triatoma; species Triatoma infestans. The sequence continues at coordinate 75,315 of JAAEAF010007817.1, forward strand.
AATCAGGGAACGATTTACCGAACATATCAGATCATACAAGTACAACAAAGTCCACTCAAATTATGCCAATCACCTAAAAACAAACAAACACAAACCCGATGACATCACGACCACGATGAAGCTAATATATTCTGGCCACAAAGACCGACGACTTGACATAATAGAACAACTCGAAATATATAAACACAAGACACAAAACTTAATAAACGAACAGATAAAATTTGACAGTGAACCATTATTCAAAACACTCTTCCCACAACAATAAAAACGCAATTACCAGCACAAGTAGTACACATGGACCAAATAGTTCTTAAACAGATTATACCTTTAGTTTAGTTAAAAAAAGAAAAAGTATGCGCGCGTACATGGAGAATGTGTGTGAATGTTGTGTAAAGAGGTGAATGGATAGTGAATATATAGTTATAAATATGCACATGTATATGTGGTATATATACAAATATCATATATGTATATACATATATATATAAATATATAACATGATATATATTGTAATATATTGTAATGTTTTTCCAAGTAAACTAGCTACTGCAACTAGTTTTAAGCGAGTTCGTATAGATAAAATACTCTAAACTTCAATAAAGAAAACACCAATTTATTGCTATACACAATAAATTATTAAATACAACGCTTAATAATAATTATTTCACACTTCAAAAACCACAAAAGTTCACTTTGTTCACTATTGTACACTTTTCACAAACTTGTGACTTCGTTTGTAACTGAAAAACTCTCTCAACTCTCTGTGGTCCCTCTCCAGTAGAGAACATTCCAGACTTTCCTCGACTGTTCCAGCCAAGACTAGAGCGCCGCCAGCGCTTCCTACGGCCACTAAGAGAACCTTAGGTATCTGTCTTCTCTCCTAGATGGCACCACTAGCTGCGTTACACTATGATTGTGATGTGTATATACAATATGATATATATATATGTGTGGTATATAAATATACACATGGAATAGTATAATATATAATATATATATTACTAGTTACACAATATTACAAAATAGATGCTTGGTATGCTTATGTGGATTTAATTTTTATTATTTTAATCGCTTAATTTTAAATTGTGTTAGCTTGAAATCGTATTTAATTTAATTTTAAAGTTATCCTGATATTTAATTGTCAACTGCTCTCCCTCCAACAACAGAGTTTAAAAATTAGACCCCCACGTGTTGTTTCCATTTTAAAGAAAATTTGCCCCTTTAACAACCCAAACTCATGTTCCTTTCTCACCCGGCTACCATATCTCCCCTTGACCTAGTTTAAGAGGTAAGTTTTAAAATACAGTTAAAAAGACCAGTCAGTGTATAAACTGAATTTGCTCTGTGCAAGTCTGTGTTATCACTAAGGAACGGATTTTTATGTCCTTAAAAATGCCAAATATTTAATTAAAATATGCATTTATTTTCCTCAATTATGTGGAAAATATGTGATTTTCTTAAAATATTTTCTGGAATATTTAAGTAAAATGGACATTTTTTTTTATGAAAATGGAATTTTTGTTTTTTTGGGGCAAGTTATAATTATTTATACAAGAAAAGAACATTTTTACAATTTATAATAATTTATTAGGAACAAAATAATTTGTTTTTACAAGTTATAATGATTTATACAACAAAGAACATTTTTAGTATTTATAAAAAGATATGTTAAATTTTCAATTTTGAAAACTTCACTCTTCGAAATTGTTTGCAACCACATGAAATTTCAAATGTTGGAACGTAAAGTGACGACGATCTGGGCGTAAGATGGACTTGTAACGACTAAAAGATCGTTCAACATCTACAGATGTTATAGGTGCCTTGCTGAAAGAAGTTATCTCGTTGGTTGTAAAGGGTACACGATGTTCTGAGGTGACTTCTGTTCCACTGATAATATCAGAAATCTGGCAGATGGTCTCCCACCCTTTGTTCTTGCTCAGTACTTCTACCAGTTTTGATCTGATCAGATCTCCCTTACTCCCAGGTATTCCTTCCACCTTTTCGATGACTTTTTTAACGTTGGACACGTTTTCTATCAGTCGAACATTTTGGGACTCAAGTTGGGTAATGGCTTGTGCAAGAAATACGCAATTGTCAGAAATGAATGCAAGGTCGTTCCTTAAATTAGGTTTCTCGAATAAAGACTTGGCTGTATTTATCGCTACTGCTTCGTCTTCGAGATGTGAAAGGACATACAAAAAGTGTCAGTATGAATACTTCTAGTTGAAAAACGTCTGTAAATTGCCTAGAAAAAAATATGTAAATACATACGAATCCGTTCCCTAGTTATCACACTGTCTGACAAACGCATCCTGAAGATGGGCGAACGCCCGAAACCGGTCGATGACCACAAAATGAAGCAGGCTACCATGGAAAATGTCTCTAATGCAGACCTTATTTAATTGAGATCCTGCTTCCTGTCTATGTTCTTTTCTGGGAAGTATTTGGCTTTCAGGCAGTTTTGAGTCAAATAGCGTCTATCTTATTCTAAAAAGAAAGTCAAACAATATAGGTTTGCAAATAACAGGATCAGGAATTTCATTTTATTATGAATACGTCACGAAACATTTCTAGCGTAGAATTTTTTTTTTCATTTCACTTGGTTATTGTTTTACTCGATAAGTTTTCATGGTACTCATTGTATCGTGGCAAAGATAAAGAAATAAAAGAAGATTTGTTTTAGAAACGATTGCGCAAATAAATGAACAACTAATCTAAATCATAATTTGTAAAAAGGTTTCTAGTTTTACTTTCTCTTTTTCCTACATCCAGATTTTCGTAATTGAGATTTCACCAGAAATAAATGTTTTGAGATCTCTTGGTTGAAAAAAAAAATCTGGTGTGAAACACTCACACAACTTTCTCTTACTCCAGTTCTCAAAATTATAATTGATATTCTTAGAATTGAGTTAGTGTACCAATTTTAATGAAATTCGCCGAAAACTGAAAAAACTGTTCAGTAAAAGCGCACTTCCGGTTTACTAATTTTCTTGAAACTTGGAATTTTGGCCATCTATTTATTTCTAATAATTTTGTTTGGATGATAGAATTGTATAATCAATTATGATAGCACTTTAAAGAAAAACATAACCCCTCCCCTTCCATAAAACTGCCCTTAAATGAATGTTCCTAGAGAAATGTTTTAAATAAAAGTTGTAGATCTTTGTATGCGTAGTTTATATATGAAGTTTCAGGACAATCATCAGAGCCATTTTTGAGAAAATCGCGAACAAGTGAAAAAAACCATTTAGTAAACTGGTAAAGTAAATGCACTTCCGGTTATGCGATTTATTTCAAACTTGGAATTTCAACAAAATATATTTAATTCTAATTAACATTATTCAGATGAGCGAATTGTCCAATAAACTGAAATAGCACTTTAGATGAAAGCCTAACCCCACCCCTCCCCTAAAAATGCCATTAAATGAATTTTCCCAGAGAAATGTTTCAAATAAAAGTTGTAGCTCTTTGTATGTGTAGTTGATGTAGCAAGTTTGAAGCAAATCATCGGAGCCATTTTTGAGAAAATCGCAAAAAAGTAAAAAAATCAACTATTAAAGTGGTACTTCCGGTAGTGGAATTTTGACAGATAACGTACTATCAGATCTCATGGTGATACCTAAACGGAATATCAAGTTTGAACTTTCTACGATTTTTCGTTTTTGAGCTTAGCTGTTCACATACATACACATATACATATATACACACACACACACGCACACACAGACCCTTTGCTAAAAACTACTTTTTTGGACTCAGGGGACCTTAAAACGGATATTTCCGAAAATTAGACACGATTACAATACTTCTTCTTACTAGGTGTAAGAGAAAGTAAAAAAAAAAAGAAAAGAAAATTGAAAATTGAAATTGCGAAGGACCAAGTAATATGATTGTTTCATAATGATATATTTATTTTTATAATTGAGTAATTGAAATTTATGCATTCAAAAATGAACAATAAAATATGATAACAGTAATATAAAAAAATAAATGTATTCAGCAGTATACAAATCAGCATATAAAAGTTCCATGCTATTAGGTTGTTATTGTTATTGTTATGGTAAGTGACGAATATTATGTAAATTTTATGCGAACCTGTAGCCCATTTTTTCGTCCAAAAAAAAAAACATGATAACTGGATATAAGGTCATCAAAATCCTAAAGACGGCTAGATGACGATATGGGCTTTTAACTTGAGAAGAAGGTCAAAATTTAATTCGCTTCCTAACACCTTGAAGAATACATTTTTCATGTGCGTTGTGTGTGGGATGTGTTTAACAATATCCAGTACCATCTGGACACAAAAGAAAATTGAACTGTTACGTACTAACATTTTTACTCTCTCTTAACATTTAACACCTTTTCCCATTTTGTGAAATAGCTTGCTGACAAAATTGATGATTCTATTTTCTTCTTCTACTTCAGAGTTCATAATTATTTTCTCTTGAAATTATCTGCTATTTGAATAATTCTTCTATTTATAAGCATATAAAGAAAGAAAAAAGAAAACCTAAATTGAAAATACTCAAGTCTAAGAAAATTTTTACTTTAATAAAATAAGAATGTCTATTCGCAACTGGAAAAACTCTGAGCCATGTTGTTGATTAAATTGTATTCAAACGAATGTACGAATAAGTTAATGAATGTGTTATTGTCGATCTTAATTCTGTTCCGAAATAAACATTTTTATTTCCATTCGTTTTGAATGGTTGAATAAAATGAACTATTGTGGATTTGTTTGAATTGGGAAATCTTGGTTGAAATGCTGTGTATCGTGTTTTGAAGAGATATTTAACACTTGTACCTGCAGATAGTTAATGCCAAATTCATTGCTACCTAAACGATCCTAGAAGTGTAGGAATATGCAGCGGCAATTGAGTGTACTCGTGAAGGTGAAGTTTGTTTGTGGGTGCGGTGCTAAACTCATATATTATGTCTTCTTTGTAGAGCGTGAGAGTTGGGGTTGGCTCAGGTTCAGTGTATTGAGATGTTCACGTAGAATATCGTGGAAGTTCACAGAATCAGTACACCTGACCTGAAGTGCCTTTCTATGTAACTTATGGGAATGATACAAAGGGTTGCTATCTTTAAAAACGTTTATATTCAGATATCTATCATAATAGAAAACAGACACGCCTGAAAGATCTTCTCATTTATTTGAATCCTTTTTTGCTTTCACTAGTTTTAAATTTCGGGCAACGTAATTTTTGTTTTGTATCAGATATTATCCTTTACTTTTACGATTTTTTTAAAAATTTTATAGTGAAATCAGTCAATTGAATTAAAAAAATTAACCTCTCTAATACTAACTAAAGTTTTTTTTATAATTAAGATGCATTCAGTAAACTAGATTCATGATGGCACGAGTTGGTTTAAACCAATGAGGTGGTCTAGTGGCTTTGCAAACCTATCTAAATGGATCTTTTTGCAATTTATGGATTATATCAGTTTATATTTTCTGTCTTTAGTTAGCAATCCTAATAAATACCGTTCTCATCTTTGCATAATTCAAAATTTAGAATTACATTTTGAATTATTGGACCATTGAGATAAAATATAACAACCTATACTTATCGTTGAGTAAGTTGAAATTAAATTAATAAATATTAAATAAAAAGTGTACTCAGAAAATACAGTGATCTACATTTCTTTTATTCTCTTTTTTTTTCAGATTAATGTTGAGGTCATCAAAGACCTTGCCTAAATAGACAGTTGTTACTAACGTATAAGAGAGTAATAAAGAATGAGGAAATTGATATAAATAGAGATGATTGGCTAGGTGTGAGCATAAATAGAAGCCCCTGTTCAGAATCTAGTATTCAAATCCAAATACGCTGATGAAAAACCCATTTTTGTAAGAACGAAATTCCGAAACCACTGACGCTATGTCAATTCGAAGACTTCATATATTATATGGATTCATCCTCTGGTTGTGAATCTAATTTAGTTTGAAACAATCGAACGTTTATTTATGCCTTAGATAAAGTTAAGATGCATATACAAATGTAAGAAAAATAATATTTAATAAAATCTCTAAAGTGATTGCTCCCCCTTTTGATTATAAAACAATACAATAGAAAGATGGGCTTATCATTTCAACAGTGTGTATTATCATTTTGAATTGTGTGCATATAGCAAACTAAACAGGCGTATCCAGAGCAATTGCAGTTAGATTATATAAGGGCATGCCCCAATGTGTTCAAGTCATAGTGGAGCATATCAAGAACTATGCGAGGATCTGAAGAGAGGCACAATTTTTGCTCCTACCATCCAGTATAATGGCTCCTAAATAGAACTTGGAAAAGCTCTTCAAAGATTGATACCGGGCAGAATAGCTTGGAAGCATAGACCGCAAATAGTAAACGATTCATGTACGACCTGCTCCAGTACGGAAGGTGATGCGGGAACAGGGTGAACGGGGCTAATTCAAGGCTCATCTCAAACGATATCACAACAGTAAGCCTAGATAAGCCACAGTCCTTCAGGCGAAGCTAGTCGTAATAATTATCTGTTCCAAGACAATTCAAGACTGATGTGGGACATCCTCATAGAAATTAGTAGCCAAAACAAATTTTTGTTACCTGGATTCCGGGCACTTAGGGTTAAAGAGCATCGAGGCGGCAGATCGCCTTAACCGAGAGGACTTGAACCCAACTATGGCATTGCAGGTTGCCTTATGATTGCAGCCATCAAAGCATGGGTGCACAGTAGAGCCTGAGAATGATGGGTGGTGAACCAGGCCAGAGGCTGGCGAAAAGGTTCATACAGGTCACTGTGCTCACATCTATCATTGGCGTGACAATAGATAGCCTATGAAGATTTTGTCAGGAAGAAGACTCAGTACTGTACGTATGTTCACTGTGAGGGACTTTTGAGGTCGAAAGTTCACCTCTTTAGAGGAGGAGAATGTGACACATTTAGACTATATCCAAGAGTCTCTCTCCAGACTCCTACGTCTGTCTAATTTAAGAGACAGAATTAGAGAGGGTATTCTAATTTTTGGGTTCCACAATAGTCCCATAGTGATCGTAGTGGCGTTGGTGTTCTAGCCTATCCCAGAAGTATCTACTCTAACAAATTCGTTAAGTTCGCTATGGCTTTATGCCAATGCCATAATAGTAAAAAATAGTTTTTTTTAAACCCAAACCAAAAGAATCAGATTTGAACTTCATACTATCTCTATGTTATTTTTGGACTATCCCATCCACTTAATCAAACAGGAAACTTAAGTTTCATAAACTTGGGGGCCTCAGTGGCCCGCTCAAATATATTGTGTTTTGTTATATTTCCTCATGCATTAGCAAGAGTAGGTAAAATTCTTAAGACATTAGAGAATCTATTTTCCAATTTTCACAATCTAAAGTTTTATACATTATGTTATATAATAATATTCCACTGGGTTATCAAATTTTTCAATCTTTTGTGGCAAACAGATAATATATAATGAAAACATTTGACAGAATTATATTGTTGGTTTTTAAAAACATTATTACGCCATTCTGTGAGTGGCTGATTTAATAAGTTTCCTCTAACCTCCAAAGCTGTCTGCCTCTAAAGCTTCTTTTACGTATTGCACTGGCCTAGCACCGTGTTCATTGTTTACAAAGTTTAATTAAAGTCCTGATTTACATTTTCATTTGAAAGTAAAGCTTTCTAGTTTAATAGGTGGTACTACTTTTACTACCAAATCGATGGTTATTTTGCCTTCTGAAGTTTCGCTTCTTTTTTTTTTTATTTGGCAAAGAAAATAGAGAAAAAGGAAAAAGGATATTCATCCTTTAAAATTGGTTCGTTTTACTCTTATACTAACACAGGATTCGTTATCTGCCAGAAGAATATATTTTTTTTTAATTTATTTTAATACATTTATATTCATTCTTTTTCATTAGAGCTTCTCTTTCTGACACGTTTCTCACAAACACATCTGGACTGTTCATTAATAATTTAGATTTACTCAGTGTTTCAAATTCTTTCTCACTGACTGATTCACTTTTCATTCAAAGCAACTTTCTCACATTCTTTTACTAAAACTAGATTTGTACGTAACTTTTTTTTCCTTTCTCTTTGAATAAAAAACTAAGTTTTCCCTTGGAAGTGTTCTTGAATTTCCATTGAGTCTGACATACGCATGCCGTCATTCAATAAGTAAAGATACAAATGGTGTAGTTTTAATAATAGTTGGTGTATTTATTTATCGCCATCATATACAAATGAAATAATACATACACACACATATATATATATATAATATAATATAATAATATACGGTGCTTTTAATCAATTCTCAAATTAACATATTTTAGTATATAACGGGACGTATTAAAAAAAAATCTGGTGTGAAACATTCCCCCAACTTTCTGTTACTCCAGTTCTCAAAATTATGGTTGATAATTTTATATTTTGTATACCAAATTTAATGAAATTCGTCGAAAACTGAAAAAACTGTCCAGTAAAAGCGCACTTCCGGTTTACTAATTTTCTTGAAACTCAGAATTTTGGCATCTATTTATTTCTAATTAATTTTGTTTGGATGATAGAATTGTATAATCAACTATGATAGCACTTTGGAGAAAAACATAACCCTCCTCCAAAAGTGCCCTTAAATGAATATTTCCCAAAGAAATGTTTTAAATAAAAGTTGTAGATCATTGTATGTTTACTTTATATAGAAAGTGTCAAGAAAATCGTCCGAGACATTTTTGAGAAATCGTGAAAAATTAAAAAAATCATTTACTAAAGCGGTAATGTAAAAGCACTTCCGAATATCCGATTTTTTTGAAACTCGGAATTTCAACAACATATTCAATTGTAATTAACATTATTTAGGTGATAGAATTGTTTGATAAACTGAAATAGCATTTTAGATGAAAACCTAACCCCTCCCCCTAACTGCCCTTAAATGAATTTTCCCAAAGAAATATTTCAAATAATAGTAGGAGCTATTTTTGAGAAAAACGCAAAAAAGTAAAGTGGTACTTCCGGTTGAGGAATTTTGACAGATGACCCACTGTCAGATGTCATGGTGATACCTAAACGGAATATCAGTTTCAACTTTCTACGGTTTTTCGTTTCTGAGCTATGCTGTTCACATATATAATATATATACACCATTTGCTAAAAACAACTTTTTTGGACTCAGGGGACCTCAAAACGGATATTTCCGGTGAAAACTCGATATCGAAAATTTGACACGATTACAATACTTCCTTACTAGGAGTAAGAGAAAGTAAAAATGATACTCTTTTAATAAAACATGAATGTTTTATTATGTTATCTTGTATGAATTTTTTACTGATTTTCAAAATATAGCCCATTGTGATTGATTGTCGTAAGCAATCATTCTGCCAGCTGTTGGATCCGTCGCTGATACAATTTCTTCGTTTTGTAACAAAAAAATTCCTGCACTCCGATTTCTTAGAATTACTAATATATTTTGTAAGACAATAATGTAACGGAGTAATCTTCGCGGCAAAGCCCCTGCTATCTACCGTGATGTGAAAGAAATAAAAATAATCAGTAACATAAAGTAGAGTGGGGAGAAAGACAGTATTGCGGACAGTAGTGAGTGAGTGCTAGTGTACAAAAATGGCTAATTACCGGTAATAAGTAATAAGTGAAAAGAGAAAAAAATAGAGAGTGATGAAAGTGCATATATCGTTATTACATGTTCGTTAAATATAAAATTATAATATAAAAATTAAGCCCTGATCAGGTATTTCAATATTGTCACTTAAAGTATGTTAAGAAAATTACTGTAATAGAAACTGTTGAAATATAATACAAAAAAAAATTACTTTGAGCAATTACACTTTATAATTACAATTTTCGCTTTAGTGGTTCCCTGACCCGTTATAAACAAATATAAGTGTTACAAAAATTTTGGCGCCTGAACAGGGACGTGAAGGCACAGAAAATTGGTTATATTGAATAATTGCTCATTGAAAGAAAAATTTCAATAAAAATTTTCAAATTTCTGAGAATGTTCAGAAATAAAGTCTGTAAGTCTGTCATTGTAAATGAATAAAACTTGATTTATTTGGAGTAAATTTTGCATGTACTTCATAGATGATTAATTATTCAAATGAATAATAATAATTTTACCTCAGAAAGTATCTGTCTTAGAGAAAAAAAAACTGTTAAATATCGTTCGTTAGTAATTATCATCTAACGAACGTTCGAAAGTAATTATAATCAATTTCAAATAAAATGAAAATGAATATTGTACAATAAGTTCTTCTCCTCTTATAAATTTTAGTCAATAGAGAGATGAGAATGTATTTCAATTAAAAATTTACTGTATTACTATTCAATAATTAGAATAAAATTTTAGAAATATTAAGAATAAATTTAAAAATAGTGTATTATCATCTTTTGTGATGCTTTACAGATGTATTTTGAATAAGTACATTTCGAATATTTTACGTTATATTCTCATATATATATATATATATATACACGAGATATTTATTCAAGTATTTTATTTCTTTATCGTACAATATTTTGCTTTCAGTTTATTATTAGGCTAAATAATTTCTTAACTCACTTTGTTCCGATTGTTTAGAAACAATAACAACTCACTCTCGATTACAAAGTACGAACAAACAAGAAGCTATGCATTTACTTTACTTTCAATCAAAATAATTTATTATAAATTTAATAAAAAATCGTATACAAATAATTTTTTTTAGTTTTTCTTATTATATTATTTTCTGGTTATTAATATGGTATAATTATTATTCTTATAATATGGTATAATTATAATTATATGGTATAATTATGTTTCTTTTACAAACTATTTCCGAAATTTCAATTCTGTTTTCCTAATGTATCGAACTAATGTTTAATTAATATCGATTATTTTCACGTTTTTTGTTATAAATGGTAGTATAACATTCTAATAGTAATATTAATATATTTATAGCTACGAAGAATTAGTATATTTAGCGCTCACTTATTTCATTAAGAAGAATTTATTTCTTGGAATATTACATTAAATGCAATAATAATGAAAAAAAATAAATAAATAAAAAAATATATCAATAAATAAAAAGAAGCTATATTATTTCGGATTCAACGTTAGACCAGTTTATTTATCTGCAATTTATCTATACAAATTTACGCAAAACAATCATAATTGTAAAGCCACAGCTACAATTTCTGCTTTTTTTCCAACTAAAAAGAAATATATTTAGAAGTTTAGAATTGAATTTACAGTATTAACGAATTGTTGAGATAAATGGTATCAACATAAAAATTGTTTCCACTATTGTGTATTTCAATGTGAGTTTTGTGTTTAATAAGAATATTTTCACTAGGGAAAGAGGGAATTTATAGGGAATTTTTGTTTTGTGAACTTGTTCGTATTGATATATAAGTACATATATAATTTTGTACTGTGCATAGGAAAATGGTTGTCATATAATTCATCATCTATATTATAATATATATTGTATGAACAAATCCTTGATACATGTTAATAATATTTATTTTATTGTTGAACATTTAAGTATTGAAATCATTATTAAAGGAGTTTATTATCTTGGAAAGTAAGAGAAGCACTTTGTAGTTTCATTATTGGAGAGGATTTTTGTTTTTTGGTCTTTCTTCTTCAATGATGATTATACTTGTAATATTTTTTTTTCTCGATTATAATTCTTAAAGCTTAACTTAATAATTCAATTAATAGATACACAAATTTTCGCTCTTGTAATAATTAGATTATCTTGTAATAATCTTATATAATCTTATATCGATTTCGTAAGTACTGAATAATTAATTTCATTGATTTTCTTCCTTTCCTTGATAATTAGGGAGCATAAACCTATTTTACTTAAATCTGTATAATACTATTTTAGGTACGATTACCTCACATCCTTAATTTCTCATTTCTTTGTTCGTTCATATTAAAGTCGCTTTCTCCTTGAGCGATCGTAATTTTTCTTCGTGACCATGCCTGGGGGTGAAGAAAAGCCACTCTCAAAATCTGAAGTTGCCGCTAAGAAGGAGGCGTGGGAAGGGACAATGAATCTACTCCTCTCTGAACGGGAGGAGATTTTTGCGGTGGCCCAATCCCTATACGACCGTTTGGGGGTTGTTAAATCACACGTCTCACTACCGCGACTAGAGACACTGGAAACCTAGTTTGAGGAGGTGCAAAAGGAAATTAGAAAACTCAATATTACCGCCAAGCCCGGAGCCAAGTGACCCTAAGCTCCAAGTGGATACAGTTCAAGTCCGAGTGGCTTTTGAAGATCTAATCGATCAGTGTAGGGCAAAATGTACTCCTCCCGAACTGACAGAAGTAAAGGTGCGTCCCGCGTTGACTCATTCTCATCCAGTGGGGAGCGATCTACCCCGGTTGGACCTACCCGTTTTCTCGAGCAACCTGGAGGATTGGCTGGAATTTATAGGATTGTTAGACAGCCTCGTTCACCAGGAAACATCTCTTCCCGCTATTAACAAATTTCATTATTTGAGACGATCATTACGGGGGGATGCATTATCAGTGATCTCGGGCTATGCCTTGGACGAGGAAAACTATAAGTTGGCATACGCCGCCTTGCGGAGGAGGTACCAAAATAAAAGAAGATTGGCAGGGATGTATCTCCAGAAAGTTTTGGAATACCCTCTGGCCAACAATAGTTCACGGGATAACCTCCATAGATTCCTAAGTACTCATGAAACGAGCTTCAATGCCCTCGAGGCTCTGAATATCACTGACCTGGCAGATTTCTTCAAAGTGCAGTTAGCACTAAGAAATCTCAATTCCGCTACGAGGGGAGCATACGAAGACAAACAAAAAAGATAATGAATAATGGCGGAGGTGTTTGCCCGGGAAGGGAGAACACCCACCAAAACGAAACCTTCCAAAATTTACGATGTCCCACACCCAACCTATTCTAAAGGTTCAACCCGAAGGAGTCTATGGCCTTACCGTAGAACTGCCGGAAAAGTCACCTCTTCCAAAAGGCAAGGGAAGGCCGATAGGACTTAAGGGCTTAAGGGTCCTATCGATTCCCGCTAACGACAAAGACCCTAAGGGTTGCCCTGAACAGGTTGCCGCCGCTCAAAATATCAAACCCGTATCGTTCAATCTTTGGTACGTGAAGGTCCAATTAGGTGGACTAGAATGCCTAGGACTCTATGACACAGGGCCTGCGGTATCCAATGTCGGAAGAGAGCAGGCCGAACTCCTGTGGAAATTAGGGGCAGAAGAAATAGCCGTGCCTGAGTTTACAGCAGTAAGCGCGAACGGATGTGTAGCTTCCATCCAGTCCTGCTTTAGAGTGCAACTCCGATTAGAGGGTCGGGGTTTCCCTGTCGCATTAAACGTTTACCGTCACTACCGTTCCCAGCGCTGCTAGGGTTAGATTTCATTACCGTCGCAGGAATCTGTACAGATTCTTCTTCTGACACTTGGTGGTTTACTGACAGCTCTCAGTCCCTTTATCGCTTTTCGTTTCGTTGAGGGTGGCGGCAACAAGGTGTTGAGTTGTGGAATATGTGAAATGACCTCGATTGAGCGGAAGCAGCTGGACCAAGTAGTCCAGGAAGGCTTACATGATCTCCAAACTTCGCCAGGGGTGACAAATTTGATTACCCACAGTATTGATGTCGGAACGGCTCAGCCGATAAAGCAGCGCCCGTACCACTATTCCCCAAAAGTGTTGGGGGCAATGCAGGCTGAACTCGACTCTATGTTGCTCCAGGGCCAAGTAGAACCATGTCAGTCAGCTTGGTCAGTGGGGATGGTGCGAAAGGGAGCTACATATCGCTTTTGCGTGGATTTTCGAAAGGTTAATTCCTTGACCGTAAAAGATTCCTACCCGATGCCCAATATGACTTCTTTGTTGGATGGGCTCAGGCAGGCGCGTTATCTTTCCAAGATAGGTCTTATAAACGCATTCCTCCAAGTTCCGTTGGCAGATGAAAATAGTAGAAACATCACTTCCTCACCTTTGTTTCCTCGCCAAATGCTTTGTTAATATTGTTAGCAGTTTCTTTGGCTTTGAAAACCTATATGACCTCAAATACTAAAGTAAGTAAAACCAATAGAGTGAAGTCCTAGCTATAAAATGGCATACAACTTCATGGTAGTAAAATAAAGTTTTCCCCCAACATTTATTTGTTATTTTATTACGTGGCTTTTGTCTACAACTAACATTAAACAAAACTTTCTTCTTGAGTGCTGGAAGAAACCTACATATTGTCATTTATGGCTTTACTTTTTATATAGGACAATTTTAAATTTGTAAAAGGTAGTTGAGTGAGATAAAACTTGAGCCGCATTTCCGCATTGTAAAACTCCCTCCAACTGAAATGTCCGTGTGAATAATATGAGATAGGTGTATGTCGGAGTAATTTGCCCCCTCCCCAACAATTTTTTCATATGGCTCGTCATAATTCCAAACATCGAACTCTTCAGAGCACTACGAAAGTCTCCCACAACTCCTAGAATTTTTTCATTGTACAGAATATTTCGCCATGTTCATCGTGGGCTCCGAAAGTAGGTATTAATCCGGATCACATTGCTAAGTTGTTTTTTTTATCCAACCCCCATCTGTTGACAATTTAATCAATAAGCTTTTGTGAAGCAGAGAACTTGTTTCTTAGTGAACCACAAATGGTGCTGAAATAGAATATGACCACTGAAAGATGTCCTGTATTCAGTATTGCATAGAAGGTACTCGGCATTCCTTGTTATTCCGATACGGTGTAAATGTTTCCAGGAGGTAGTCTTGACGAGTAGTCATTCTAACATTCGCCGTGAGCACATGTCAAGGTTGTTACAGCAGCGTCCTGTGCTTCTACTTCTTCCTGGTGTTAGCGCAGGCACTAAGCAAGCATATCCTTTCTTTTGGCATTTTTCAGGGACCATATATTATACTCCTGTAAGGTATAGGCCTCACAGGCTACTCTATTTTGCATGATTGTTTTCAATAATTTCCCAATCAATTCCTTTCATTTCTTCTTCAATTCTACAATTGCTAGGAATCTTATCTTCTGAAGTGCATATCTTGAGTTACTGAAATATGGGTTTCATATAACCTTATATGTGGCTCCAAATAGCCATTAGTTGCGCCATACATGGCGAAGCAACACCTAGATCTGAACTTTTTCCATGTAGTCTGTTTCATTTTATGGTCATTGATCATCGGTTTCGAGCATTCATGCCGCTTCAGGATACCTCTAATAAACATGATGAGACAGACTATATGGATAAAATCAGTTTAACCAGTGTATAAATTGAAAATCATGCTGTTTTCTAGCCATCTAGCCTGAAAATAGTTGAATGTCCGAAACCGATCGATGAACCACATCGATATTGGGGTATTTAACATGGCATACGCACTCTATGCATCGTTTTAGATCTGACCATAAACAGAAAGGCAGTTACTTTATGAAATAAAATACAATTTTATGCAATATTGCTAATGCCTATTTTATATAATACTTCAGGCAGAAGCATATTCATACTTACATCTGCTGAATTTCCTAGATTCTTATTCTTAGACCCTTAACTAATTTAAGAATTCTGTTAGTAGAATTTAGGAATTCTACCAATAGGCCATGTCTATTATTAAAATTTAAGGATAAGTTTCTCCTGTAGGAATAAATACTTTAGGATTAATCACCATTGTTTTACTTGCTACTTTCAATATTCTTTTTTTTTATTATTACTGTAACAGTTAAGCCAGGGGAATGGTCGAGGATACTGACATTTCATATATTGTACACAGTTGCTATAAAAAAAAAGAAAAGAAATAAGTTCTCCCAGTTTACATAACGTGGTAGTTATGTATGCCACCGCCAGACTGCGTGCCGCCGCCCTGTCGTCTTTAGGAATGTAGTATCGTGTGACCTGCTACAAAACACGCAACCTTCTTTGTATATATATTTTTTTTTATAGACTGCCCATAGTTACTGCCGCCAGTAACAGTGTAGGACGTCTATTCAAGGACGTCAGGAAGTGGGTTAACTACTGTTATTACCATCTTGGACAACTGTTGACTTTATATTTTCTTAACGTGTCCTATCTTTTTTTTTTTTTTTTTTTTTTTACTACCCCTTTTGTTATTTATTTACTCTCGTTACATTTTCTACAAGTATTTACTTTTTTTCTTGTTATCTATTTTCTAATGTACTCACTATTTTATTTTACATTTTAAATTTACGTAAATTTAAGTCTTGTTTAACTAGAAAATCGTAATATTAAGGAAACATTAATCATATCAAATTATATGATGTCTTGAGGATAAATTATAACGCTCTCTAAGCACACATTAAGCTATTTATCAAAAATAAATTAATAAATTATTCAATATCTTGCTAGTAAACATTTTTGACTACTAACCACGCATACTACTAACTTAAGTTATTTAAGCTGGCATATATTAACTTCAACTCTATGACACGATGATATTGGCCGTGGTTGCCTATCAAGTTTCCTTGGCCATATTATGTTACCAGATTGGATGCCTGACAAGGGGTTTTTGGGAAAAAACGAAATTTTCGACCGTTTAATAATTGAGACCTATCTTTAAATGAAGTGCAGCATTGCCAAAACAGTTTACCAGGATATAATAAGCTTAGTTCCGCAGGGGTTTACGAGGAAAGACTAGATTCCTGGGTCTTCATATACTAAGAGGCCAGAGAGTAGCTGCACGGGCTGCCTTGTATTGATTAACATAAGTTTGGGAAGTTTGTCAAGTATTTTTTTTTTTTTTTGAAAGTTTTAAGCTCATTAAGTTCAATCGGATTCCTAGACAGTCATTTAACAAGATGAAGTCGTAGAGTGCCAAGTTTAGCGAAGATTGTAAGCGAAATTAATTGTTATAGAAGGGAAGAGAATCTTATAGTTTTAAAAATGAAGATAATAGTTATGTAAATTCTGTTTATGTTTGGTTATCCTTGGTTTTTACGACCACATTTCAAAGACGTTTCGAAGGCAGTGATAACGATATAGAGGCATGAAGAGGGAGATAACCATATATAATGAACAATGCTCCAGAATTGGTAGTTATCTAGATATGAGACGATTAGCATTGATGAAGGAATAGATGTTGTTTTTACGACATTTTGAAAGAAAACTAAGGTGACTAAGAGATGGGGAGTGAAGAAAAAGTCTCTGTTCAATTACAACTTTAGAAATTTGACTTGAGCTTCGTTTTCCTGTTTGAGAACTTTTATTTCCATTAATTTTAAGTTTAATATTGCCCAAATTAGTAGATCATGTAGATCATGATATTTATATGATACAATTAAAACAAGGCAAGAGAAGATAATCACTAGTGTTTGTTTTTGTAATATGAATGAAAAATTATTCAGATTCCCTTATGAGAGGTTTTTTGGTATGTGAGGAAATCAGGGTTTCAAGAAATGGTAGTGAGAAGGAGAGAATAGAAGATAATTGTATGAATAGGAACACAATCTGCTAGAACTTTACACTGTTGAATGATATTTGAGAATATGGTAGCAAGAGAATAATCAAGGGAGAGAGACAGACTGACTTTTAGAAAGTAAGTAGAATGATGTTGACTGACCTTGGTTAGCCCAGGGTCTGATTGATCCCTTCTAATTTGATAAAACGTGGAGCCCAAGGCGATACCATTAAAAATATAATTAAGGAAAACCTATGAATTTTTCTTTGATAAATGAACGTAATTTATTATGTGTCATAATTTTCTTCTGCAGAGGAGGGTCAAAGAAAATTGACCTGGAAAATTATCAGTTTATTTTATTCAAAAGATATTGTTATAATTATATATATATAATTTCCATAAAATAGTGGGTAAAATATATAAAACTTGTGAGTGCTTGGTTAAAGGCAAAGAAATTCACTAGTTCACTATTCACATAACTATACTAGAAATCGCTAAAGGTTACCTATTCTTTTATTTCAAGATTCCAAGCATGTTGTGCTTTTAAAAGTTGGTCGGCTGTCCAAGGCAATGTGCATAAATCAAGAGAAACAAATACAACCACAAGGTCTTCCCTGGCAAGAGAAGATATATCACCCGGACTCCTTGGCTGTAGTAGTAGTGGTAGTGTCGCCTATCCAAATGGAAGACATCCTCTTGGACCCCTCTTGTGTATTAGATGAGTTAGTGGTGGGAACAATGGTAGTGAACTTTAAGGGTGGGGTGGGGGATTGACCGCTACAATAGAAGACATTGTTCCCAACGTTGACATTTCCACTTCTTCTTTCTTAGCCAGACAGGTTTTGAACCAAATTGCTGTTGGCCAACCTGATATTCTTTACATCTGTTACAAGTGATCACTATGATAACCCTTCTCTCTCTACCATTGGCCATTATTTTTGTTACTTCAGATGTTTTATTGGTGGCGAATGTCACGTGCAATGTCTGTCTAGGGAAATATAAAGGATCTGTTTTGAGGCATCTGTATTTAATTTGCAATATACTTAGATTAATTCCCTTAGTTTGGTTAAATTTAACAGTAACTATTATATCTAATTTTAATAACATTGTAACTGGAAATATATTCCTAATTCCAGCTTTTGTTTTTAATTTCTTTTTTCCAGTAACTTGAGGTGGATTATTTTTTATTCCCATATTGTAATTTATTTATTATTTCATAACCATGATATTTCATTTTTATTGTAGGATCAATTTTGTTATTCGTTTTTTTTGAAAATTAGAATAAACAACTTGAGGGCATTTCAGAATCTAGAAATTACAATTTTAAAATTTGAAACTTTATCAAAACTCAATGGCTACATTACAAAGGAGGACAGAATGGTCTCTCTCTCTCAAAAAGGCAAATTTTATATCTATATACAGTAAAATTGCAAAGCCAGTCATGTAGTCTGGATCGTGCTCCACAGAATACGCCAAAGATCTTCATCTACATGTACAGATTGCAATGTTAAGTAGTACTCTAACCATGTAATAATGTTATGTCCAAATTACATAGAGAAGAGACGTAGAGACCAGTCTGTTACGAAAACATTCTGTTTTTAAAATTATTTTCATTGTAATTGCACTATTGCAAAAATAGCTGTAGCATTTATAGGCTAATGATGAAGTGAGTAAACGAGTAGAATACTAAATTATAAAGATATATATAATATGAGATGGCATTGTGAGTGGTGATGATTTTTCTTTGGTTATGTGTGTGACAGTCTGAATACAGACCTTGGTTGTAATCTGAAAACAGTTGTAGCTAGAATTTTATATACATTTTCTCAATTTCCCCTACTTCTCCTTCCTGTTTCATAGGGTGTTAGGTAGGTGGATCTCTGTCCATCCTACGGTTAGAATCTGAATTGTTTGTGGTAGGCAGTTATGTCTCGACTAGTGTGACGTACGAGGTGATGTAGCTGTGGCAATCCATTACATAATATTACAATTAATATTATTGCATTACTCTTATTATAGTATTTGACATAATATTGATTCTGTCGAAATATAGGCTCTTGAAGGGAAAGATTTGCTAATCAAGTAAGATCTAACTCCACCAAACTCCCAAACAAAGGATATCATTTTTAAAAGTCAACAAAGAAAACATTACAGATAGAAAATACAGAAAATACTTTACCATCAGAATATTGAAATAATTTGAATTTTGGTAAACTTGTTGGTTGAAGTCCTCTGTTTATCCACCTATTTACTATTTTCCATTTGGGTGGTAAGAGCTTAAATGTGTGCCATGAATTGATATTTAAATATTCTGCTAAAATTGCTTTTTGAACAACACTTTTCAGCTAAATTCTTCGTCTAGTTTAGAAAAAAATTGAAAGCAGAAATATTATTATAATATTAAGACGAATACGAATATAATTGTTATGTTTATATTATATAAATAATATTATAATAACTGAAGTGTATATTTCTGTATATACATTTAAATAAAATATTCTACGAGTATATTAATTTTTTGTGGTTTTTTTTTCATACAAAATATTCTTTATATTCAAGTTGCACAACACCACAACAAATTCTCTTCCGCTGACAGTCTTCCAACAATGATTTACTCTGACATCTGTCTTACTTAATTTCACTACCCCCACCACCACCACCGCACAATAGCATTTTGTCAGTAACCCTGGATCTCTTGCTTATCATTTTCACATTTTTACTTTAGCTATTTTCTTTCTAAAATATTCATATTCTATTCGTCTCCCCTAGGTAGTGGCGGATATCCAGTTTCAAGTTTGTTTTTTTTTTTTTGCCATTTCTTTTTCTTCATTTTCTTGCTTTCTTTTATTTCTTTTTCTTCAAAGTATTATATTACGGTACGATTCACCATTTCTCTGCCTAATTTTCATATTTTATTTTAATATGGATATTATCTTCACATAATGAAATTATTTGTTTATTTCTTTGTTATTTATTTATTTTTGGAAATAAAAGCAAAAATATGAAAATAACAAAATGAAAATAGGTCAAATATTTATTAAAAAATGCCATTTTTTTTTTTAGTATGTTTTTTAATTTCTCTTAATGTTGTAGCAGAGAAAGTGTTGCTGATCTCTTGATCATTGATTGAAATTGGATTTCCAACCGGAAATATATAATGCTTAGCACGAAAAAAAATGTTTATTACCGAATGATTTGTGTGTCACCGGAATTAGTTAATTAGACTAAAATTAACATTAAAACCATTTAATGTAGACAAAAAAAAAAAATAAGTAGAAAATAGTCTTTAAATTATTAGCTGACAGACAGTTGTAAGATATTTTATTTAAATAATACATTCCTTCAATCTTGTTTGACTTAGTAAAGTTTCCATCGTCATGAAGTAAATATATTACTTACAATACGACTTTTTTCTTCTTTTTCTAAAACTTGCGGGAGTCTTCTTCTAGTACTTTTCCTTAGTGGTTACATTTCAAGTCTTTTCTGTCGGATTGGAAAAGTTTTTATACTTTCATCGATCTTTATTTTCTTCTTAGTTTATTTTCTTATTTGTATATATGTGTGTGTGTTTAAAAGTATATCCTATTAACCCGTTTTCTTTTTTTTAGAGTTTCTCCATGAAAAGCTGTTTTCATTTTTGTTTAGGCTACTGAGAAGGCTGCATTTAGTTTATACAATTTACAGTAGCTATTCCGAAAAAGAAGTTTATTGAGAATGTAACCAGAAGTTAAATCATCACAGAATCTTCTTTTCTTTTTTTTTTGTGTCTAAGATAAACAAACTCAAGAAGTTTCAAGAGTTTGGCTTCCCAAATTTTCTTGGCAAACTATAATGTTTTCAGTATCAGGAATTTGTAAATTGTGCTTTCCTCAGCATCA
>JAAEAF010007818.1:0-29565 GCA_011037195.1 Triatoma infestans
AATTGTAATTTTTTTTATTTTATCGTATTGACTGCAATAAAAATTGAAATCTTTTAATGTGAATAGCACAACAGTTGTCGAAAACATATCTGAAGTTGAAGAATTTGCAAAAATTTAAGATAAGTTAAGCAAGTGGTCTACCAACAACAGAAAAATATAGCAAGTGGTCTATGAGACAAAAAAGTTTAGGGACCTTTGGTATATATCACAAACGCTACCACTGAGCACTATTTCCTTCCATTTATTTACTTTCTCTTTGCTGTAAAGAATATTATTGCAATCATAACAAATTTTTTTCAAAACCCAACCTTAATTTTTTTTGTTTGAAATTTCTGTGACATTTAGGATCACACAAATTTAGTTTTCATTAATCACTCAAGAATAAAAAACAAAAAAACTGGCTCTCTGAACCAAAATTTTAAATTTACTTCTTTTCCAGCCAAGCTGGGACGAAATAAAATTATTTCTTTCTGATTATCCTATTATACCTGCTTTTCCAGTATCTTCATATAGTATAATTATATTGTCATCTCCACCGTTATTAATAATACAATCAATTTCTGATAATATTATAGATCCCTTCATCAACTGTAATTCACAAGAAATAGCAAGTGCTGGGATGTTCTTTTTATTTCTTAATTCACAAACTGTCAGTCTGGTATTACTGTTTATATCTTTTAGGATGATATCCAAGCCGTTTATGTCATCTTTTGTAATCTGAAAGAAAAAAAAACAAACAAACAAAAAAACTTAAATAAAGTCGCACTGTAAGATGTCGGATTTTGACCTTAATTTTTCCTGTAGGAACGTCTTCTGATCATGAGTATATAAAATATAAAATTTAAGCTTCATGAGTTTTTTTTGAGAAAAGTTGTTTACAATAATAAGCATTGAAGAGATTAGATTTTGGATAACCTCTTGAGAAATTTCATTCCATTCTTCAATAACTGCTATACATAGCTCCCTGAGACTGCCAGGGGCAATCAGCGAAGTCTGAGCGTCTTCCAATTGTGTCCCAAAGGTGTAGTATTTGATTTAGATCTGGACTTCAGGGATGGAGAAACTAAACGTCGAATCCTAACATCCTGTAGGTACTCAAGGTCAACTCGAGCAGTGTGAGATTTGGCACTGTCCTGCATTAATAGAAAATCATCACCGACTCTTTCAGAAATTGGCACAACGTATCGCTAAAGAACCTCTTCAAGGTACTTTCTGGGCATTTAGCGTCCCATTTTCCACGATATGTAAGTCTGTACGTCCGTCAAAACCTAACAAAATCGCCAAATCAACACCGCCTCCAGCAAGAGCTACTCTTGGAGAAATGTTAGCCTCTGCTTATCTCTCACCTTGACGCCTCCAAACTCTCATCATACCATCTGAAGAATGTAGGGTGAATCTCAACTCATCTGTGAATAAAACACGTCTCCAATCCTCTGTGGTCCAACTGCATGTTCTCGAGAATATTGGAGTCTGGCGACTCTATGTGGTGTGGGGAGAAGAGGGTTAGTAGCGGGTATCCTGGAAGCCAAATTTGCTTCATTTAACCTTCTTGTGACTGTCCCGCTTGAAATATGGACATTATGGACATCAGCGATCAAGTGGCGTAATTGATTGCTAGTGAAGAACTTGTTTCGTAAGGCATTCAGCTTAATAATCTCTCATCTGTCCGGGTTGTACTTCTAGGGCGGCCCGTAACTTGCCGTCAGGAGTAGCTAGCAGCCTCCCTATGGCGTGCTAAAATGCTTTAACGATTTTGTTAGGTTTTGACGGACGTACAGACTTACATATCGTGGGAAATGGGACGCTAAATGCCCGGAAGTACCTTGAAGAGGTTCTTTAGCGATATGTTGTGCCAACTTCTGAAAGAGTCGGTGATGCAGGACAGTGCCAAATGTCAAACTGCTCGAGTTGACCTTGAGTACCTACAGGATGTTAGGATTCGACGTTTAGTTTTTACATCCCTGAAGTCCAGATCTAAATCCAATAGAACACCTTTGGGACACAATTGGAAGACGCTCAGACTTCGCTGATTGCCCCTGGCAGTCTCAGGGAGCTATGTATAGCAGTTATTGAAGAATGGAATGAGATTTCTCAAGAGGTTATCCAAAATCTAATCTCTTCAATGCTTATTATTGTAAACAACTTTTCTCCAAAAAAAAAACTCATGAAGCTTAAATTTTATATTTTATATACTCATGATCACAGTGGATTGGCTCATTCATAGTTTCTGAGGAATTGTTGCTTGATTTAGCCATTCCTCATGTACTGTCACCACACTTACTGCAATTTCATCCGAATAATTACCATGAAGAGGCATGTTAAGAACAAAATGCGAAAAAAAGAACTGATAAGAAAAACTAAACAAAAATGTGTAGGAGAGAGAAATTACCAGAAACAGTGAAAGTAAAGAACTGGAATTATTATTGTATTTTCAAGAGTTCAGAGAATTAGTCACTTGAAAACATAAATAAATGGTTCAGTCTCTTATTTCTCTTTGGTTCAGAGTTCATTTACAACGATGTATAAAAAAAAATGCAGTAATAGACTGGAAATTCAAATTAAATCATTTTAAAATTGTATGCAATACTTTTGTCCAGCAGTTTACATTATGTGCTTATTATTTGAAAAATAAATTTGAGAAACGTAGTTTATTTAGTACAAGTCAATTCTAAGCATTTTGGTCATTTATTTCAATAACTCCATTGTATACAACATTTTGTTTTGCTCGAACGCGGCCTAATCTTAATAAATTCTAATAGATTGGATCAGTGGATGTGCTCAAGGGGTTAGGCGTAAAACCTGACGGAATGATTGGACATTCTGTTGGTGAACTTGGCTGTGCTTACGCTGATGGATGTTTTACTGCTGAACAAATGATACTGGGAGCATATTCCAGAGGGAAATCTTCACTTGAAGTTCCATTAATAAAAGGAATGATGGCTGCTGTTGGTAAGAATCCTGAAAAATCAAATTTATAAATCAAATTTTCTTTGCTATTTAACTTTGTTTGACTGATGTCATCAAGATTCTGCTCACTTGTTTGACTGATGTCATCAAGATTCTGCTTCCTTGTTTTGACTGATGTCATCAAGATTCTGTTGTTGTGGTTGGTTCCGCACAGCTGGAAAGCATCAGAGATATTTTCCGTGATAACCTGCTTCTTTTTGTGATCATCGACAGGTCTCGAGCGTTCGTCCATCAACAGGATGCGTTTGTCAAACAGTGTGATAACATAGATTTGCACAGAGCAAATTTAGTTTATACACTCAGAATCTTGGTGACATCAGTCAAACAAAGAAGCAAAATCTTGATAACATCAGTCAAACAAGGAAGCAGAATTCACCAAGTTTATACACCAGTGTATAAACTAAATTTGCTCGGTGCAAATCTATGTTATCACACTGTTTGACAAACTCCTGATAATCCTGCGAATGTCCTGATAATGAGCGAACGCCCAAAACCGGTCGATGATCACAAAAAGAAGCAGCTATCAAGGAAAATATCTCTGGTTAAGATTCTGCTTCCTTGTTTTGACTGATGTCATCAAGATTCTACTTCCTTGTATGACTGATGTCATCAAAATTCTGCTCCCTGGTTTGACTGATATCATTAAGATTCTGCCCCTTTGTTTGACTGATGTCATCAAAATTCTGCTTCACTTGTGTGACTGATGACATCAAGATTCTGCTCCCTGGTTTGACTGTTATCATTAAGATTCTGCTTCCTTGTTTCTTAATGTAGCCTTTCAAGTCAAGCTGACCTGTTAGAATAGATTCCATCTCTCTTTCCGTTATGCTTTCACTTCTGGCTTTGTTGACCTCTTGACCCGTTCACTAGTTATCAATTCTGAACCTTACAATGCATTTTTTTGGACGATATCCTTCAACGGTAAAACCAACTCAGCTTCCTCCCAAATTTATCTCCTCCACTAAACTTCCTTATAAAATGGGAAACTAAGTTTAAATATGCATAGCAAACTGGATTTCTGGTGGGTAACACATACCGAAAAAGATTTTGCTCCCAACTACCAACTCATCATCATCATCCTGAGCTTAACAATCCATTACTGTATCCTGCTTAAGAACCCAATTACCAACTACCTGAGCAAAATATTCTTCATTTTTCGGGAATTAATTTCTCTTCGTTTAGTTCGGCCTGGAATTTGTTTCATATTTACGATCAATTGCTAAATTTGTCCAAATATGTAGCCAGGTGCCAGTAATGAAGAGAAAAATCTAGACAAAAGAAGATATCATTTTAGTTCTTGTTATGGTTTGGAGAAGATAGTTCTCTGTCTTATCGCCCACAATGTGTTGAGTACAGTTCCAAGTGCGAATACCACCAGTTCTGATTTCGCATATACCCACGGAGCAATCTAGATCGTTGTTGCAACAATTGGCTTGCATTAAGGCGGAGCATCAACACCATGCTACTCAGCAGTATAAAAGTATTGTTATACAATTGCTCTTGCGTGTATTGCCTTCCTGATTATTTGGTATTTATTTCTTTTTTCATGTCTGTGATCATGTGGCTCCCGGAGCCTCTCAGTGCACTGCCGGCCTCCGGGCAGTGTTCTCTCGTTACAGAGAGCACTGTCCATCACCGGACGACAGTAAGAGGCTCCTAGGAAGAAAAAATCTAAGATTTTTTTCTTCCTAGGAGCACATTACATGTGATGCCTCAGCTTGTTGGTGTTCCATCTTTTTCTTAGGGCACTTGTCCAGCTTACAATTCTAAACTTGTGAATTTGATTTTTGCAAAATAAATGCATTTATCAAGTATAGGAAAAGTTGTTGTTAATTCACAATTATATTCAAGTTCTAATTTTTAAAAATAAAATAATATTACATGTTTCAGGATTGGGTTACAACCAGATAAAGGATCAGCTGCCACCTACAATTGAAGTAGCCTGTCATAATTCTAACATTAGTTGCACACCGTCTGGCCCAGCTGAAGATGTGGAACAGTATGTTAACAGCCTCAAAGAGAAAGGAATATTTGCTAAACTGGTTAACGTATCTAATATTGCCGGATCTCCTGTTATTTTACTGGAACATTTCCTGTCGCATATTTCTACGCGAATTGATAACGGAGGAGACAATTGGTTGTGGGAGCCTCCCTTAATGTGTTTGAAATCTGACTGGTCACACGGTTGAGCCAGTCGTATTTTCTATTATTCAATTTATATGAAGATTCATTCTATTTTTTATTCGTTTTGTGCTATATTACAATTGGTGCCTTGCACAATATTGCATTGATTAAAGGATCATGTTGTACGAGGTGATCTAGTAAGCAGTGCCGTCTGTATTTCTCATTGGGTCTAGCTCAGCGAGTCAGTTTCAAGTTTGCTTTTGTACTTCTAACTAGGTACTAGTCGATCACCTGCCTGCTACTGACAGCCATCTTTAAATCCACAGCACATAGTTTCTAAAACCGGAACTCAATTATTTTTGCTGCTCCAAGCAACTATTTCATCCACTTGAATCTCATTTTATTCAAGATATCTCGTCACCTTCAAGAGGGATTATTACGATCTTCTCAATTAATTCTTTATCAGGTTGGCACTCCAAGGCTGGTGGTAAGAACAGTTATTCGGTCCTTTTCCCATCCTAATTTCCTGCGATTATTATTATTATTATTATTATTGCTAATATCTACTATTGATCCCACTAACAATGTAAAAATATTTGAATTAAGCTACATCCGAGCATTGTGACCTTCGCAAAGAGAAGAAGCGACAAGATCTTCTTATTGGTGTATGCAGAAAGAAAGCTGCAAATTCGAATTATGCTTACATATAGTACTCATGAAAAGAATAGAAATGTTTAAGGAGACATTTTCAAGTATTTTTCCTATCAATAAATAGAATTTTGAAAATAGGAAATTTATTAAGTTTCATAATCATTTTTATTTGACTTCATTGCACACTGATCCACAGAAACGATAGAACATTTTAAGGAATTATTAAAGTACTTTGGATATTATATGGGATTATACTTTTTCTGAATTGTTTATCATTTAAATTAACTAATTAATAACAGTATTATTTTGAATAATCATTTTTATTAACTAGTAAAAACTATAACACTAGTTTACAGGTTTACTGGCAGTCTGCCGAACTTGTTTCAAAGCTGAGGATAAAAACCCGTTTAAAAGGGTATGTACTCAACATCTTCCAAAAATAGCTTCTTGTTATAATTATATTATTATTATTATTTGTCTGTGGGAAGCGAAACCCTACGCTATCCAAAGCCTCACTGTGCCCATATAGCTACCCCAAGAAAAACAAAAACCAATCTATGTTATGATTATAGCCTACTTTTAATATTATTCTACTTTATATAATAATATTTTTATACTTTATTATTCTACGATTAATATATTCTACTTTATTCCAGATATTTTTACAGGTATAGTAAATGGGAAGCTGAAGAAAAATTTGAACAACTAATTAAAAAAAATGTTGTGAAACAAGTAATACATGCTAAGGACCAATGTTGTTGATAATGTTGATCAGTTTTTTTCGGCTTAATTACAACAAACTTATATGCAGCCAATCTAAAATCTAAATACAAATGGATTATATTTATTTGTATTTTGAGTGCATTTATATTGCTGACTATATTTCATTATTTAGTTAACGCTTGTACCTGAAACAGCTGAAATGGTAGGTAACTGAATTGTTTTCTTAATTAACTACACTAGCTCAGTGTTTATGCCTATTCTTTTTACTTGCACGCTTTTCCCAATATTTTAGTCCCCTAATACTCAGTAGCTAGTTATCCCCATTTCCAAATAGTCACCTAATCAGAAAGCCAGAAAAAGCAATGTCGAATTCACTGTAAAATATGCATTGTACCAGGAATTATATACAACTCCCTGAAATTCTTTGCTGCACTTCTATCCGTTGGGAGTTTATCTTTGATTTTGAAACTAATTTATTGATGAAATTTTTAATGAAAATAATTCCTATAACTTAAACAATAAAGTATTTTACGAAATTTGAAAGTACTAAAAAAAAACGAAATAAAAAAAAAAAAACATTCTATATAGTCGCAAATTGATTTTGACCTAAACCTTCATATCCGGAATGTAATAAATGGAATATCAAGTTTAAGGTTTGTCTGCAATTTTTACTTTTTCAAACTTTTTTTTTTTCCACATAAACACAAAAATCATTCGCTAAAAACATCGTTTTTCTTGTTTAAGCTATTTTAAAATGAAATTTTATTCAATATAATAATCATATTTAATTAATTTATTATATTTAATTTTCAATTATGAATACATTTTAACACGATTGCATAACTACGTCTTAATAACAATTAAGAGAATGTAAACATAATTACTTTTTTATTATTGCCTATTTCATAAACATAAAAAAAATTGTTTACAGCAATTATGTAGACAAAATTTCAATTTGGTTAAATTTGAGATAAATTTTGTAGAATGTTATAAGCAGAACAATTTCTTAATATTATTTAATTTTTTTTTTTTTTTTTGAAAAGGTTACCACAATGATAAATAAAAAATGGACAGAGAAATAATTATTATTATAACTAATTACATAATATGCTTTTTCCATTTTACAGAGCACTCTAGCGATAGAAGCAATAAACCGAAAAGAATTAGAATTCACAGTTAATGGCTATTTTGCTATAAACTATCCATTATTTTATGGTAATAATGTAATAAATTATCTAATTTTAAAAATGTTTTTTCTTATACTTATTTACTTATTATTATAATTATTTTTTATAGATAATTGAAACTTTGGCAACATATTTAATTATTTGTACACAATCTTTAGAATTTAACACAATATTTATACTTCGATTCTAATCAACCATCAAATTCTACAGTGTTTTCTAATAATGATACTGATTTTTATTAATGAAACTTTTGTTATATAACAAAAATGGTAACATTTTAATGATTGTTGTAAAATCAGTTTTCTCTCGTCTAAAATAATATATTTCTTCTACAACAGGTGGATGAAAAAACAAACAAAAAAATAGATGATGTAGGTAAACCATTGGGAGAATGTTTTTTTCTAATGAATAGTATAAGATTATTTCTAAAATTCTAGGTTTTTACAAAAGTTTATATGTATAAGGATATTTTTATTTAATAATAAATGTAAACAAGCTTACCTGAATTTTATTCTTCAAATTATAAACCTTCATTTTTTTTAATTACCTTCCTTCAAGCATTTCCATTTATTAATGGTTCTATATCTTTTGGACGCGAAAAACATCCAGCATTACATGTTTCAAAAATACGTTTTAATTAAAAAAAAAAAAAAATCTGTTGTGAAACACTTACACAACAATCTCTTACTCCAGCTTAAAAATGGTAATTGGCAAAGTTTATAGTTAGTATACAAAATTTAATGAAATTCGTAGAAGACTGAAAAAAACAAACATTAAAAACGCACTTTACTAATTTTATTGAAACTTAGAATTTTGGAAATCTATTAATTACTAAAAATAATTTTGTTTAGACGGTAGAATTATGTAATTAACTATGATGAGGCTGAGAAGGAAACATATAACCCCATCCTACCCCCAAAAACCCCCTTAAATGACTTTATCAGGAAAAATGTTTCAAATAAAAATTGTAGCTCTTTATATTTGTAGTTCACATTCTTAGTTTAAAGAAAATCATTAGAGCCGTTTTTGAGAAAATACCAGAAATCTGAAAAATACATTTCAGTTAAAAACGCACTTTCGGTCATTCGATTTTTTTTTTTTTTTTTTTAAACTCGGAATTTCAACAACACATTTAAATCTAATTAATATGTTTATATGACAGAATTATATAGTAAACTCAAATAGCACTTTAAATAAAAAATGGGGACCCCAAAAGTGAATTTTCGGCGAAAACTCGAGATCACGATTGCAATATTTCCACGATCACGATTACAATACTTCCTCTTACTAGAAGTAAGTGAAAGTAACAAGGGGTACCTAGCTTTTTAGACTTCATAAACTCAATCCAGCTGTTCAGTATAAAATTTAGATTCAACGTATTGCTCAAAGCCGGCGTCTGCCGTCTGGTATAAGCTCAAAGTGCAAAAACACCTTCACGTTGCACCAAATGCAAAACAGGTCTTCTTGTGCCGAACAGATCTTGGCTAAACTCAGATTGGGCCATAATATAGCCCTCTAATATCCATATTTACTCTTGTTTGGATACTTCTAAAATATCCACTTTTTATTGTTGTTTCTAAAACGGGCCATCTTTTGGATTTTTGAACAAATAAATAACAACAGTGAACATTTATGTTTTAAAATATCATCACTCCCCAAAGAAATTCATCAGTTGCCCGAATTTTTGTAACCAACCATAAGTAGCTCTTTAATTTCGAAAATACGAATTTGTTAATGATATAAATATTTCGAATACGTGATTTTCTTGTTTTATTGCTCTCAGAGGAAGTATTGTATTTGTGTCAGATTTTGTGAAATTCAGTTATTGTCTTTGCAATAACATGTTGGAATTGAACGTAGGACAAATTTATTTATGAAAGATAAAATGTTTAAAAATAAAAAGTAGGAAATAGAAGTGCAACAAACATGGTGAGAAGATTTCTGGGATACAATGAAGAGTTTAAGAAAAAGGATTTCTACTCAACCGGATCTGTTACTGCTAATGAATGGGTGGAATATTTTGCAAATCTTTTTGGTGGTGACAGCGATTTGCATTTTATTCCGAACAATGATTACAGTATGCCGTACCTAATGTGTTCGTTGAAAATCTAGATAACTCCTTTACAGTACATGAATTGCAAATAGTCCTCCAAAAATTAAAAAATGGGAAAGCGCCTGGATTAAATCGAATTTCATCGGAATTTTTTTAATAAGCAGCGCAAGCTCCTCTTTGGATGAACGATTAAAACTCTATAATGGCGTTTGATTTGTTAGAAAAGAAGATAAGGGCAAAGGACATTTTAACACTGCCTACAGATTATGACTCCCTCCTTTCTACAGTTGGAACTTTACATATTGTCGGTAGAACTATAATAGTTCAAAACTGGCAATCGGCAATCACCACCTTAGGATTTCAAAGATATCCACCAAAGATTTCGAGATAACTCAAGCTAAGGTAATTGGACATGAATTACGTCATCCAAATGAAATAGCTTTTAGACCAGGGTACACAATACCCCCCGCTTACCACAAGGCGTTAAGAAAAAAACACTACCTTTCTTAATGTATCTCTGTCGCTCAGAGAGCTGAAAAAAAAACTCACCACATTAGTGAAGCTAAAGCAAATGATGTTAAATCACTCTTGGCAATCAATGGGCTTGACTGGCAGAACATAGAATTTTACAGAAAATGTTTCAAAACTGCTCAAGATTACAGTGATGAAGAATGTGAAATAACTATTGTAAATGAAAACGATATTTTTAAACAGTGAACATGGTATATATTTTGTGGTCATTTTTATATATTGAACATATTAGAAAAAAAATTTTTTGTTGTTATTTTGCTTGTTTACTTTTATTTAAAGTCAATGAACTTTTTTTCAAAAAATGTGTTTGAATCAAAGATGAAAAGATATGGTCCTTCATACGCAACTATCCTAAGATATCTGATTATTTTTATAAACATAAAAAGATAAATTACCTGTGGATAATTAAAAATGTCTAATTGCATATATATATATATAATTTAAAAATGTGGATCAATAATAATGTGTAAAAATATGGATAATAATATGAAGATTTACTAACCAAAACATATAACGTCAATAACTGATGGATTTGATTTGACCGAAAACTTTTTGATATAATTGGATAAATTTGTGATGTGAAACCAAATAAAACATTTTCTAAGCCACTCAGTCTGTAATTACAACAAAAAAAAAAGAAAAATAGTGAATAATAAATAGTTATTTAATATTATTTATACAAACAAAGAATAATAGAATTTGATTTAAAAACATTGGAATTCATAAACTTCTCTGGAAAAAAAAAATCGTTAACAATAAGATGGGATTTTCAAATATGATTGGAAGATATATATATTTTTTAAAATGAGGATGCGATAAAGGATTTCCCAATTTATAACTCGTGATTAATCTTTCCTGCTTTGAAGTTTTCTTACATCCTTTAAAGATTGCATCAGTTTTAAAAGTTTTCTTTAGAGACCTTCTTTTCTATGGACTTGTGTGACAAAAAATTTTGATGATACTACACCCTATTTACAACAAAATTAACTACACATATTCTAATACCATTTTCAACTGTTTCAAACACTTGAAATTTATTGTGTCTTTTTTTGTAAAACTCTTTTCTTGATAACTCAAACTTCTAAGCTTCCTTCCAAATTTGAAAACTAAACAGTTCTCAATTTTGGTTAAGATTTTTAAATTTTCTTGTGAGATGAGAGCTCGGCTCTATTCATCGTGAAAATTGGATATAAATTTTATTAGGCTACCCTAATTTAAATGAATAAAATGACAGATTAAAATTTTCGAAAAATGTTCCTATGATATGGTAAGTTTGATGGAAACTTCTTCATTATTTACTTAAATGTCAATTTTTATAGAAAATAGTCTAAACCGATTTCCTACAGAAAATATTTTTTATTTTAATTTACATGGCAGATAATTATGCGAAAGTAATGCAACTTACAAGTGCAATTCAATGTAAAAGTTACTGTACATTAGAGTTATATTAAACGCTTTATCAGATACAAAATGGAAATAATTAATTAGCCCAGAAAAAGAAACCTAACAGTAAAGAAATATTAAAAAAAAAAAGAAGAAAAGAATATAATATAAGTTGGTTACCTAGCGACTCCAGTTTATATGGTGATATTGCCGGAATGTAAATGTGGATAAGGAAAGCATCTTTCATTTAAAAATAATAAAGCTACCAAGTCTTTGTACTTGTGCTGTTAGTGAACCTTCACTTCTTTGTTTTGCTGGCAGTATATGTTCACCATTATCTGACTTTACTTTTTTGGTTATCCTTTTCTTCCAAAAAGCTTCCTTTGGTGATGCTAAACAGAAATGATTATTTTAATTTTGTAAATTTTGTTAGATGTACCTGGTACTACAGAAAATACTTTGTTAATTGGTTTAATTTTCAATTCAATAAAGTTACTTAACTAACTGTGGTAATTTTCTTTTATTTACATTATACTTTCTTTTATGTTGTATTTTTGTAATATATTTTCCTCCTTTGTTTTTTACCTTTTTTTACTTTGTTTATTTTTTGTTGTTATATCGCCCTCCAGCAGACGGTTTAACCCTGTTAGCTGCCATCTCCATACTATGGGAAAGATGATGTAGGACAATGCTGTATAAAACTTACAGCTCAACAGGCCGCCAGGTTAATAGATAGTCACCCACTTCTCTAAAAAATCCATCTGAAATGCGGTTCCATAAAAGAATCAAATGGCATTTCGGGTTGGTGCAAGAGAACAATCTGAGAAAAAGTTTATTTTTGCATTTTTTTGAAACTTTGAAGGAGTAAATATTACTGACGAGTAAAAAGAGTCGCCTATCTTTGGCTCGGCCAAATTTACACAGCAACCTCAACATAAAATAAATTCAGCAAAATAATTATTATAAAAATTATAATCATTCTGTGCAATGAAAGTTTCCAATAAAAAAAACAAAATTTTTTTTTTTTTAAACGCAGAAATAAAACTGCATTTATATTAGATTTTAATCCATTAACACTGGAACAAATCACTGAAAACGAAAAAGACAAACTTGATTTAGATAACTGGACAAACCGACGGCAGACATGATATATTCAAGATGACAATGACTTCTGGATGATAGATGAATTAGATTGAAACAGACCAGGCGCTTGAAAAGAAATCTTTTGGGAGAGCGTGGGAAGATCATCTGCTTATAAACTCAGACATGTCTGTCCCCACCAACTGGTTAAGTTGATTTGTACCATCTTCTTCACCAGATTTCAGCTTCCTGACAAACACCAACAGAGTCAGTAATTCTGGAAATTAAGGGTGTCTGAAAAAACTGAAACCTTAGAAGCACCATTTAAACGCATAATGTGTTTTCTAAACAACAGAAGCTTGATTCCCTTTTTTCTCATATTATCAGGAAAGTCTTGATATATCAAAAATCCTGTATATTTTTAGTATTGTGGAAGCCTTTAAAACTTCCAACTTGTCTTGATAATGATAAAAAGTGAATAAAAGGGATTTAGTCAGAGCGATCTGTAGGGCCCAGAGGAAAGACAAACTCCTTGAAAGTGATATTCACTAAAAGGGCCTGGGAACAAAATTCACTTTCAGCTTTGAAAAGTCTCAAACTATATTTCACGCCCTTAAAAATTAGTTTGCAACGCCGAGTTTTAAAATTTAATGCTTCAAGAAGCTTTTCCTGTTTGAGCGTTACACCTTTAAGAGAATCAATTTCAGCATACAATAAATACCTGATTGTCCTCCTTCATTCTAGAATTATCTTCCTTAAGCTCTTGAAAATCCTGTTTAGTGGCAAGTAAAATGAGTCTAGAATCAAGAATTTTGTTTATTAGAAACAACTAGCCCTGAAAAATGGATGGCGCTGTAGCTCCGAGCCTACACTCTGAATGACAAAGGTGGTTTAATAGGCTGTGTGTAAATTAATTTTGTAGTTTTTAAGCTGCAATGTTGTTAATTATATAGCTTATTTCAAACTACTACTAAGTCTTGACAAGTAAGAAGGTTGCAGCGATGAGCGCAGAAGGGTCTGGGCGAGAAATTGTCCAGTGGTAGATCTTGGTGGTAGTAGCAAATTCATCGAAGGGAGAATTGACTCCAACAATACTTCTTTGACATCCTTCCCATTTCCAATTCACCACCTGACATCTCACACACTTCAAAACTAGACTTTTTGTTATCTGAATAAAACTCAGGAAAACTGCTAGCCCGTTTACTTCTCCCAGATATGAATTGAGTGGGTGTAGAAACTGTTTCAGAAACTGTTTTAGACGGCATACACCAGAGACCAGACAGCAATAAAATAAAACTACAAAAACCCTGATAACGTAAAGATGCTAGAGACAATAAATTGCAAGATAGAAAGATAAATTTCTTGTAAAAAAAAGTATTCTCTTGTGGTAAAATCGAAGAGACACAGATGATTGATGACTAAAATAGTTTCTAATAAAATAGAAAAATAGATTCTCTTAATAACATGCACTTGGAAGAGAAAATAATAGATTTAAGAAAGCAAAGACAACCTAAATTAAGGTTAAACATTTGTGGCACTTTTTTTCATCTTGTATTTACAATCAATCATTTACTCAATTTAATTTCTGTCAATAATAAGAGTTCGTTCACAAACATAAAAATGATTCATCAAAGCAAAAATAAAGTGAAACTGCTCCTTATAGGCTTTATAGAAATGCTAAAAATCGAGAGCATATAAAAATACCTGTTAATAACATAAATTAACATTATACCGTAGAATGTTGTTTAATTTAAAAAATTCTCATCTCATCTGGTCCAGTATCATAAAGTTCAGGATTTTAATGCGTTTGTCATATTTTATTTCGAAAAACTATTTTTATTAATAATTTCACAATAATAAACAATATTTTTCTTACAATTATTACGATCTATTTCTCAGGAAATTAAATCATTAAAAAAATTATCTTAATTGGAGAAGCTAAAAAAAAATATGGCGTCTTGAAAATGCTTCAGAATTTGGGAAAAAATTACATATTAATTTAATAAAATTTATTGTTCTAATCAAATTCTAATTTACATTAAAATCAATTAAAAAAAAAAAAATTTAATTATTAAAATAATTTTATATTATTTCTGTGAACTTTTTTAATATTATTATATCTGATTTGTGACAGTTTCAAATAAAAAATGTACTGAATTATTAATTTAATTAAGGAGTAATTTACAATAGAAAAAGATATATTAAAATATGCATTTTATGCTTTTTTCTCCAAAATTATATCAATACTATACAGTAGCACGGAAGTATCCTGGATTATAGACTCATTGGGAGCGTCCTGCCACGACCTCACTCTTTCCTTCGTTGGATCTGCTCTAGTGAACACTACTAATATTATAGTAAGTAATTTTAACATCATACTTTGGGTAAATTAATAGTTATTTATGATCATTTATTTCACAAATTATCAAGTAAACAGTTAGTATTAAAAATTCTGATTTTTTATCGGTTGATTTAACTAAATAAAACAAATTAGGTCAAATGGAATTATAAGATTTTTCATTCAGCTAAAATTTACTATTTAACAGTAATTCCGCCAGAAAAATAGTATTTTAATCTATTATAATAAAATAAAACATGGATTTATAAGATTTTTTTTAAATTTTCAAATGCTGATTTCAAAGAAAATTAAACGAATAATTACGTCAACTGAAATCCACTAATCCAATATGGCGTGATTATGACAAGTATCTTTTGTTAGATACCTACTTTCTTATGTTTCGTAAAATTATAATACAGCTTAAAAAGTAGGTATTATTTCTGTATTTTTATTGTAAACAAAATCATTTTAAAATTGATTTTAAATTAATCGATGGTCGATGTATAATTGAATTTGAGATATAATGAGATTAATAGTATCATTACACTCAGGGCCAGTCAACAGGACGGATGCACCCGGGCAAGCAGACATACCCCAGAAAAGCAGACACACTTATAAACGATAAGCGGTAAACATTACAAAATAATTCAAAAAAGTTGTTAACAAATTTTGAAATAATTGTACATCGTGGAATCCAGTAAGTGATTGAAGACTAAGAATAGTTAATCAGAGTATACATTCAATTTTATACATAAACATAAAACATAATTATATTAGATTATAAAATGGAAAATAAAAGCTACGAAATAGAAAATTTTAAAATTGTAAGGTAAGTTCATTGAAATAAAGTATCATATATTATCTTAAATAAGAATCATCAGATACATTTTTTCCATCAAAAAAAGGAATCCCTTTTCTCTTTGAAGAAAAACGAATGACCTTTCAAATTACTTGATGTTTCAAAAAAATAAAAATGTTTCTTTGATATGCCCGGCACACAAAAGGAAGGCGGCTTTTTTTTTTTTGACAAATGAACATTGATTGCTAGAAAAAGTTCTCGTGTTGAGTATTATCGTCGTTGAATGTCAACAGTTTACGGTGTCTTGTTCTGATAATTCAATTTTTTTTTAATTTATTCCATTTATGTTGTTTGCTATTGGTACTTGGAACATTATTTGTTAAATCTATTTTCCAGTTGAAAAACTTTTGCATAAATTAAAAAGTTTGAGATAGTATATTTTCTGCTGGCAAAACAATACGTTGATAAGCTGAAGTCATAGACTTTCAAAAAATTATTGAAAAATGGGCTCTTGGAACTGCACAGTACACAGATACCAGTCTAACTCACAAAAACAAAGAATTTTTAATATAAAGATAATTTTTTTTTTTTTTTTTAATAACAGTTTGTTTATTGTTTTTCTGAATGAACATGAAATTTAAAATAATGTTTGTAAATGCATTTTTTTTTTTTTTTTAATTCAATTTATTGTTCATTTCATTATGTGAGTATTAATTTCCCGGAATTAAACTTATTTCATAAAGTACTAGGGAAATTTCTGTTATTTTATTAATTTTTTTTTAAATTTAGTCTTTATGATATTTTTATTTCTATGCAAATTTTTTACTAATTACAAATTGTTGAAGAATTTATGATAAAAATTGATTAAAAATCACTACCTGCCATTTGTAAAAAGATGAATTCCGATGAAGGTAATTCAGTTTTTTATGATATCCTGGTTATTTCAGCAAACACTACTGGATATCCTTCAAACACTACATTTTTCCCTTTTATTCTTTTTTTGATAGAATTATTTCAAATGTAATTTATATTATCTTAAATATATGCACAAAATAATGAATTAGCTCTTAAAAGAATTACTTAGTGACCTTCAATTATGAAATCCCTTACTTCACGACATGATTTTTTTGTTTTTTTTAACATTCACATTATTTACTTAGAAAAGTCTGTTGCAAAATATAAAATCCAATTAATGGCCGTATCTATCTCGTAAAAATGTTATTGAGCAAACTTCTTTAGCTGAATATGACTTCTGAATGCCTAATTTTTCATTTCAAATTAAAGGTATTTAAAATATACGAAGGCTACTCAATGAAAACTGTATTTTAAAACGTTAAATTTATTTGTTGTGATTATTACCAATTCTTCAAACATGCAGTAAATTCTGAAATCTAACCTTCAAGTTGCAAGAATCAACGTGAGAAGTATTAGTTAAAAATTATGATTTCTTTTTTTAAATTAATAAAAATAAAAAATTGTGCAATCCTTAAGTATTTTTCTTCATCGCTATTCATTTTGTCAGATAAAAGAAATTAACACTATTTAAAACAAACGTTGGTTTGGGCCTGGCCCCAGCTAACATTTTTTGCTTGTTTTATTAACGACCAAACATAACTATTATTCATTCACTTTGAACATGGTTTAAGTTTCACATAATTTATTCCACATTTATGAATTTCGAATTTAACTTATTGACAAAAAAAAAAAAATCACTCAAAAATACACTTGTTCAATAAAATGTAAAGTAACACTAACATTTGTTCAATAGCTGTAAGAAATTATCTTCCCCACTACTATGGGTTTTGGATATAATTTAATTTGAAAAACGCCGATTACTATTGGAGGATTGGAGGCTTTATTTGTTTGTTTCCTTTAATTATCTGACATTTGTAAACGGATTTAAACATAATGAACACATTTAAAATTATTTTTCTTAGTTTTCTTTTAATGTTTAGGATTACTAAATAATACTGTACATTGTAAATGTATTAAATAACTGCAATTTGAAAAAATATTAATTATTTTATACGAGTGATTGAAAAAAAATAAAAAAAAATGGGTCACTCATAAATCCCCATTAATAGACCATAGCCAGTAAATTCTAGCAGTAAGTTACTTACAAAATTTAATGAAACTATTGATTGGCACATTTTAACACTTATACTTGGAAATTATTTATTAAACAAGATAAAGTTTTTACTAGGAAAGAATATTAACAATTCTTCATGCCTTTATTTTGACTTCATCTGTTAAAGTAAAGCCTGGCTAACTCAGAATATTACAGATAACGAACTTGGTCTTTACAATTACTATGTCTTTCGTACGGATAGATCTTCAATTATATCTCAAGAATCTCGCGGAGGTGGTGTTCTATTGCTAGTGTCACGCCAAGTAATCTTCCCAGCTGTTACCATGCAAGAATAATATTGAACAAGTGTTTGTTCTGGTGCATTTACATTACCGCAAGTTAATAATTGGTAATGCTTACATTCCTCCTGATTCTCCATATGAATCCTATGCTGCTCACAGTGAAGATATTGAATTGTACAAAAGTGCTTAGTTTCGTGTTTGTTGATGATTATAATTTGCCTAATTTGACTGAAGTGTCTCAAGGATGTGGGTCCTCTGCTTCTGTTAGAGTGGAAGCATTTTCATTCACAGATCTAACCCAAATAAAGAATGTTTTAAATTGTAATGAATGAATATTAGATCTTGTACAGACTAATTTATCTGTTTCTAATAAAGAAAAGTGGGATGATTTCTTAATGCCTGTGGTTGTTCACAATCCGTCTATACTGATTTCATTTGAACTAGTTACTAACAATTCTGTCGATTGTCATTGCTTGCAGTAGGATCTCAGTGAATGGGAATATGGTGCAATGAATGCATTCTTTGCTAACACTTCTTTTGGTCCTTTTTATATGAACACAACTGTGCTAAAGTTTTATGAAGTGCTGTATAGTGCAACACGAGAATACGTTCTAATCAGATGATTCAAAAAAAGTAAATATCCTCGTTGGTTTACAAACGAGTTCAAGTCTTATCATTGAGAAAAAATTTGCTCATTTTCACTACAAAGAATCTGGCTTTCATGCTGACTATAATGCTTTCTCGATTTTGAGATCTAAGTGTAAAATAGCTGTGAATTGCTATAAGGCATTTATTCAGAATGAATAGATTAATTTAACTAATGATAATCAAAATGTTTAATAATATGCTGTTACTTCGATTTTTCTAGATAACTGGTTTTTGTGTATTGAACCATTTACAACAGCCATCAAATATTTTATTTACTTATTGTCCAACGTTTCGTGCACTGTACGTGCCATTTTCAAGGACTAACATTCTATAGTATACATTCTGAAAATTATATATAACATTATACATTTTTCTAAATTAATTACAATATTATACAACATTACTATTTTATAGTCCACCAAATGATTACCTTATTAGCATTTTTATAAAGTATTATCTGTATCCTGGTAGGGAGGCTTCGTTCATTCAGACTATTTTTAAATTATTTTTAGTTTTATTGTGTTTGTACAAACCCATAAGGTGTTGTCATAAGCTTATTTTCTGTGCAGTTAGTATTATATAATAAGATTCGCCTCATTACATTGGTGAGCCCACGTGGTCTCTGTTTTGGAAATTTTTTTAAAATTTCTGTAGGTTGTAGTTTTATCTGTGGTTTTTCATGGCCTATTAACAAGATTTTATATCTTTATAGTTTATAAGTATAACTTTCCATGTATAAGAAGGAAGAATATGAGAACTTACTGTGTATAGTCGTGACACCCTGCTCATAGCTATTCACGTCCCAAGCTCAGTCCACCACCTGAATAGCTATGAGCAGGGTGTCACGACTATACACAGTAAGTTCTCATATTCTTCCTTCTTATACATGGAAAGTTATACTTATAAACTATAAAGATATAAAATCTTGTTAATAGGCCATGAAAAACCACAGATAAAACTACAACCTACAGAAATTTTAAAAAAATTTCCAAAACAGAGACCACGTGGGCTCACCAATGTAATGAGGCGAATCTTATTATATAATACTAACTGCACAGAAAATAAGCTTATGACAACACCTTATGGGTTTGTACAAACACAATAAAACTAAAAATAATTTAAAAATAGTCTGAATGAACGAAGCCTCCCTACCAGGATACAGATAATACTTTATAAAAATGCTAATAAGGTAATCATTTGGTGGACTATAAAATAGTAGTGTTGTATAATATTGTAATTAATTTAGAAAAATGTATAATGTTATATATAATTTTCAGAATGTATACTATAGAATGTTAGTCCTTGAAAATGGCACGTACAGTGCACGAAACGTTGGACAATAAGTAAATAAAATATTTGATGGCTGTTGTAAATGGTTCAATACCCAAAAACCAGTTAAAATGATGTTAAAGTATTCTGGAGCTATACCAATAGTCTGAAAAAGTCTCCTAGTTCACCTAGCCAGATGTCCTACAAAGATGAAACCTTCAATGATGGTGCAATTATAGCAGATTTTTTCAAGTCTCGTTTTTTTTTTATTATTTTTTATAATAATAAGAGTTACATTCTTAGGTACCGGATTCAGAATGTTATTTCAATTCCATTAATATAGTTTGTTTTCAAGTTAGTCCCGAACTTCATAAATTAAATTGTATTGTCATTAACAAGAGCTCTGGCCCTGATGGGATTCCTCCTTCTATCTTAAAAAACTGTAGCCTAACACTATATATTCCTCTTACTGACCTATTTAATCTTTCCCTCTCAACTGGTGTATTTCCACAAGTGTGGAAATCATGTTTTGTTGTTCCTATTCGTAAAAGTGGAAGTAAGTCTGAAGTGTCAAACTATCGACCTGTATCTATTCTATCTGTGATACCTAAACTATTTGAGAATTTAGTCACTGACTTTATTTCTGCTCACATTCATAATTTAAATTCCCCTACAGCATGGATTTATGAAAGGAAATACCACTCTTACC
This sequence comes from Triatoma infestans, assembly GCA_011037195.1. NCBI lineage: Eukaryota > Metazoa > Arthropoda > Insecta > Hemiptera > Reduviidae > Triatoma > Triatoma infestans. The sequence goes on from JAAEAF010007818.1 coordinate 20,833, forward strand.
ATTTTTCTTGAATTCCAGCATGTTGCTATGTAAAGTATTGAACAACATTTGCAACTTGATGCCATATCCACCGACTTCACAAAAGCCTTTGACAAAGTAATATTGGAATTATTAATAAAAAAAGTTAGAAATATTGGGATTTCATAGTAAAATGCTACTTTGGCTCCAGCAATATCTTTTGGACAGAATCTGTATTGTGAAACTCCCTACATGTGCTTCTTCATCCATATTCTACACTGTCCGGAGTTCCTCAGGGTTCCCACGTTGGACCAATCTTTTTCATATTGTAATAAATGATATTAACAAAACTTTCCGGATATCTCTTTTCTTCTGTATGCCGATGACCTCAAGTTATTTAAATGCATTGGATTTAAGTCAGATTCGATTGTTCTACAAGAAAATCTCAATAGACGATTGGTGTAGTACACATGGTCTACTGCTTAATGTAGCCAAATGTTCACTCGTTACTTTTACAAGATCCAAAACTCCTTTTCTCACTAGTTACCATGTTATGTGTTATCATTATTTTGGAAAAATTTTCATCTGTCCCTGATCTTAGCATTCTTTTCCAGTCCAGCCTCCAGTTAACATACACATTAATAAAATATTATATTTCTGGCATCCAAAAAACTTGGCATCATCCTCCGTTCATCAACTGATTTTCATAATCCTCAGTCACTCCTCAAGCTCTATAGATCCCTTGTTAGACCAATCCTGGAATATTGTTCTCCAGTTTGGGACTCTTTTTTTAACGTCGTTAAAAATCCTGTTTGCTGCTCCTATACATTCCGTTAATGCTATTGATATAACTATTCACTGATATAAGAAACATCCAACTTTATTTCTTAAATTTTAATAAGAAACTGATATTTCAATCATCTGAATAAACTTAAAGGCTTGGACTTTTGTCCATTACCTACTTTATCGAACACAATAAGAATTGCCCTTTATAGTAAATCACACTGTATTAATATAAAATACGGCATAAACCTTTATAATAAACAGCAATAAGTAAGAGAAAACATATAACTGAAAACATAAAAATATAATTCTCTATTAAAGATTAAATTGTGACAATTTAAAAAAATCTATAAATCTATATTGTAAAATCTGTACACAATAATTATTTAATTGTTTACAGCTTCTCTCTTCTCGATATTCAGTGTTCAACAAGTCATTGATCCATATATGCTGAATTCTCCAAGTTAATATCTCATTGTGCTAATAGCATTGAAGTGATAAGGCATGCTCCACCTTCTCTTTATAACATAAGGAAACAAATGAAACGGTACCCGTTTTTTCCACCGCTAAAATTCAAGTTTCAGGCTCTTGATTCACGATTCAGGTATTCATTTTAAGATATTTAAGGATCATTTTTATACCAACTGTAAAATGAAGAATTTTGAAGAATATTAATCAGTAAATCATTTTTTTTTTAAATTCATCTCTCATTTTCATCTATTATTCATAATTCATCTATTATTGGGTCAACAGCTTCCCAGGCTAAATATTTTGATATCCTCTAGATGGGTAAAACTACACTTTTGATAAAAATTTAAAAATCTCTTGAACTAGAATTGTTGGAAGATGTGAATCGGGAAATATCAAAACCCTTCTTTTTTTTTTTGTATTTATTTAAAGTTCAGACTAAAAAGAACATATAATAATTTATAGTAAATTACATGATAGGGAAGGGATTAGCACAGTGGACTCCAAGCGAGTCCATCCGTGCTGCCCTTTGATTTTCTCTTCCTAGAAGTCTCTTCAGCTCCGGTAATGGTTAGTGTTGTCCGTAACAAGGGAACACAGTCAGAAAGCCGGCAGTGCACTGAGAAGGCTCTGGGCGCCAATGACCATAGTCTGCACTTTAAATTTATGTAAATGTTTTTACCGTGTCCTAAGAAATTCTTGTTAATGAGAAATAATAAGTTAACGGTAATTTTAGTATAGGAAATTTTTAAATTTCTGTCAAAAGTATAGTTTTGCTCACCTAGTGAATGTCAAAATATTTAGTCTGGGAATCTGTTGATCCAAGAGTTTTGCTATTCAAAGTAAAGACATTAATATTTGCATTTATCTATTATTAAATTCAATTTAATCTTCCATAGTTAAAAGCCCAGGACTCAAAGGATGTAAGATGAACTTGGAGAGCATAGATTAGGAATTAATGAAAAGTAGCATGTTATTCTTCAATTGTCATTCATCCTACATATTGATCAAATAGAGGGGAGACAAACTAAACCTGCATCAATATATAATTGGGAAAGTTGTGATGTAAATCAATACAGTTATTTAAATTAATATGTATAACCTAGAGATTTTGGGCGGATATATTTCAAATCTTTGTAAACCACCTTTAACTTGGTCAGCATAATGGACAATAGACTTGCCAATCATAAAAATGCAATCATATTTCGCATTACAGAGATGGGGAAATTGCTATTTTTAAGAAAACCTCTCTATCCAGATAGGTAAATTTAACTGCACTTATCACCACTTCAAACCGCTATCCAATCTATATTTTCACTAATAAAACCTCCTATTTCTAAAAATAAATAATTTTGCACTCAACAAGATTAACCATTAGATTCTATAATTCGCAAATGATAATAATAATAATAACTTTATTGGCTTATAACTGTTACATTGTTGCCAAGAGTTGAGAAAGTAATGTAAAGTAAATAGCAATTATTACCTAAGTAACCAGCAAATTAAAGTTTATTAAAAAGAGAGAGAGAGAGAGAAAAAAAAATTACATATAATGTACATCAATATGTCGAACATAGAAAAAATTAAGTGAAAATATATAATGATAAAATCAATACATAAAATAGCAACCTCTATCTTACAAATACGAAATAAATATATCATTTCACTCTCAATAAACAAAAAATCAGTAATGACACATAATTGAAATTTGTAGAGCTACATAAGACACTAAAAAAATAACTAATCTTCAAAAATATAATCTTTAAAATATTTTTAGGATTAAAATAGTTTAAAGAAGAATAACACAGATTTTTTTTATAAAGGTGACCAAGCCACCACGCTCTGCCAGGACCTGTGCTTTTCGCTGCCAAGAGCCAGTAAGGTTCATAAGCGTCCAAAAAACGAGGAAAATGTAAAGTGTTGTATAGCCAGGACTCAGAGCTACACATAATATCAGCTTGAATCAGTTTTTCAATTTCCAAGGAAGTTAGTGCATACATGGAATTAAGGCCATGAGCATTCCAGAAAATAATTTTAACCTCTCTTGGAAATTTTATGTTTTTTGGGCGCGCGGGGGAGTTGAAGGTTTGGGTCTCTTTATTTTCCTCTTTCTAAATGTTTTCTTTTCTTCAAGTGAATCAGCTATTTCAGCCCCAACATCGGATTCGCCTAGTGTAGAATTTTCTGCAGATAAAGAGAATTTCGATAAGTACCACTTTCCCCTTTATAATAATCGGTGTGGATCCATTTTCTTTTCGAACTCTTAGAATTCCGTTTTTACACCATATAAACTTTATCAGTCCATCCTTAAGAAGAGTTCTACCCATTTTATACAATCTATACAGTTTCTTTGGACATGTCCTCAAAAACAAAAATTTCCATTTTAGTGTCCCCAGCAGAAGAATTATTGAACAAATTAGAAGCTAGGATCTCTCTATTTAATCGGCATGCCTTTAAAAAATGGTTTTTATCAATACTTCTTAAAAACTGCGAAATAATCGTCGAACTAGCAGCAGCATTATGAGCAGCATACTATGAGTTTTAAGGCGATAATAATTATCTAATAGTTGTTCATTTAAATTAAATCCAACCGCATTTGCTATGATTTTAATTAAGTCAAAAATATGTTCGTTATCTTGAGGCATTATAATTAAGTAGTCTGATTTTCTTTGATTTGCCAAAACCTTGAAGGATATCAAACTTAGCCTTTAACATTGTTATTGTTATTATCAACTAACTTGTTTACTTTTTTAATTGAGGAAACTTGCTCTTTTAATTTTGTAAAATTATATTCCAATATAGATATTTTATTATTTAAATTTATCTGAAGATCGTTAATGCTTTTTCTTATAATACTATCTGTTTTAAACTTACTTTCAGATTTTAGAGATTTCATATTTTCATTTAAATTATCAAGTTTGTTTAAAACAATCGTATAGAAGTTCTGCTCCCTGCCACAAGGTTTACTACTATCGGTAAGGGTAGTAGAGCCCTCTCGTAGTGACGCTTTGCTACCACTAGGGACTACGAGCCACTTTCTAACCAAATCCCTCCGTGCGTTTACGTGGCCTTAATCAGTTGGCATCTTTAAACAAATATACATGATTAATTTTTTCCTATAGAATTTCGAATGGAAAGCTTCTAATCACCATTTGACAAAGAACAACTATCACCAGTCTGTAGAAAATCTTTCACTGAACAGATTTATGAAAGAATTAACATATCATACTTTTCAACAAACCACTTAAAAATTCACTGAATTTACAGAGCAGAAATAGTACGTGTGTACGGGTTCCAATGCTACTTTACACCTCATAATTCGCAAATGATGAAAACAATTTATCAATTATTTTCTGTATCAGAGACATTTTCCATGGTAGCCTGCTTCATTTTGTGGTCATCGACCGGTTTCGGGCGTTCGCCCATCTTCAGGATGCGTTTTTCAGACAGTATGACAACACAGACTTGCACAGAGCAAACTTAGTTTTCACACTCTGAAGTGTGTGTTAGATACTTTCACACGGAATATTTGTTTTAGCCTATTCTAGTCAGTGAGGTGCAGTATTGTTGGTCAGCTTCGGAATGTCAGTTTCGGCAAGTGTTGAAAGTAAAAAAGTTATCGATTTCAAGAGTAATTAGTATTTCATTTCACGTGTCATTAGAATTATTTTTTTTCTTTGTGGGTATCAAATGTCAAAAATTCGCAGAAATTCCCGTTGAGAAAAAGACGTATAATATATTCGAGTAAAAATGAAACAACTTGTAACGTAAATACACGAAATTATATAGGTATATATAGGCTATTGCTTGATGGACTATGAAGACACGAGAAGCTTGCCAAATTCAATTATTACTAGTAAAGCCGATGATTCCTCATTTCATGATAGTTTTAGGAGCGTCAATATAATAGTCGCAATGCATTACTAAGTCACTCACTTTGGCCAGGGGCAGATATGGATGCTGTATTAGACAATTTTCATGGCAAGAACGATGAACTGTAGATCTGGCGGAATACTGTACAATTTTTCGAAGCTTTTACATTATTATTCGATAATGATTTAATTGAAAAAATTGTATAGTGGTCAAATTCCCGCGGTGAAATGTTACTAATTAAGACATATGTTTCCAATAATTGAAATTTGAAAAAGTGGAAGGACGTCATAGTGGACGAAATGACGTTTTCACTACTGGAATGATAGTTTTTAGGAATATATTAAAATACACTTAGCCGCAAATAATTCAGGCTTGTTCACCTGTTCAGGCTAAAAAAAAATGAGGCAGCCAGCGAATAATCACAGGCGTCTCGGCGTAATTTTTGGATCTTGATTTTAAATGCTATTTCCGCCGAGATATTATAAAGCTCTAAAATTAACGGCGTGTTTTCGGTACCTCCTTCCTTTTCACATTATCATTTTTATTATATCCTAATATTCAGTCTTTCTAGCATTATTTCAGCTTCGTCAGCTGCTCTATATGGTCGGCGAAGCTCATCTTAGTTTGAAAAGTCATTCCTAGATATTTAGCGGCTGACATTGTAAATGCAGTTTCATCGCCGGCTGGCAAACTGTTTTCATAGCATTAATGATGCTGCAGTTACACTTATTCCGTAGTATGTTGGGTTTAGCGGACGTCGCATTAGAATGGCTGGCGACGACGATCACGTGCGGGCTGGGGCACGTGATTCCCGGGGTGGGGAAACCTATGACGCATGTCTTTTCGGATTAGAGCGCTTGCTTCTTAATTACTAGTTATGGTAATCAATTTGATACTATATTCTAAATTTAGGATGTAATTACAATAGAAATTCATTAAATTACACGAAGCCACAATTACTTCACGTTTGTTTACCTGTTCTGGCTAAACAAATATTAGGCATCCAGCGGAGAATCACAGGCGTCTCGACGATATTTTTTTATTTTGATGTAAAATTCTATTAGTAGATGTAATTGGGGCGTTCTGGCGGCAAAATTTCTGAGCCTCAGGCACTTATGAATTTACGCCCGAAGGCAGGGGTCTGGCGCGCGGCTACAAAATTACGATGAGACTCCCATCTGATTTTTAACCAAGGAAAAAAAATATTTTTGGGCCGGGAGATGGCATGCGAGACATGCGGCTACGTTTTGAAAAATCTAGCTTGAAAACAGTCTAAGGTAATAAAAATATTTGTTAGCCGCGAGATGGGCATGCCATTTTTATGTATTTTGTTCATGTTTACACTTATAATATTTAGCTAAACACATTCCAAGGACTTTAACATTGTTTTTGAGCAGTGAGATGTCATACAAGACTAGGGCTAATATTTTATAATATTTAGCAAAACACTTTAATATTTTTTGATATTTTGTTCATGTTTACACTTATAATATTTTAGCTAAACACATTCTAAGGACTTTAATAATGTTTTTGAGCCGTGAGATGGCATACAAGACTAGGGCTAAGTTTTATGTTTTATAATATTTAGCTAAGGACTTTAATATTTTTTGATATTCAATACTTTGTGCATTTTTATGGATTCTATTCATGTTTACACTTATAATATTTAGCTAAACACATTCTAAGGACTTTATTATCATTTTTGAGCCGCGAGATGAGATACAAGACTAGGGCTAATATCTAATAAAATTTAGCTAAAGACTTTAATATTTTTTGATATTTTGTTCATGTTTAAATTATGTTTACACTTATAATATTTTAGATAAACACATTCTAAGGACTTTAATATTGATTTTGAGCCGTGAGATGCCATCCAAGTGTAGGGCTAATATTTTATAATATTTAGTTAAAAACATGAAATAAATTATCATTCAATACTATGAATAAAGATTGTTTTTTTTTTATGTATTGTTAATAACATCTAAGGACTGTAATATTGTTTTTGAGCCGCGAGATGGCTTCCAAGTCGTGAGCAAACATTTTATAATATTTAGCTAAGGACTTTAATATTTTTTGATATTCAATACTTTGTGTATTTTTATGGATTCTATTCATCTTTACACTTATAATATTTTAGATAAACACATTCTAAGGACTTTAACATTGTTTTCGAGCCGTGAGATGTCTTCCAAGTCGAGGGCTAATATTTTATAATATTTAGCTAAACACTTTGATATTTTTTGATATTTTGTTCATGTTTAAATTATGTTTACACTTATAATATTTTAGATAAACACATTCTAAGGACTTTAACATTGTTTTCGAGCCGTGAGATGTCTTCCAAGTCGAGGGCTAATATTTTATAATATTTAGCTAAACACTTTAATATTTTTTGATATTTTGATCATGTTTAAATTATGTTTACACTTATAATATTTAGCTAAACACATTCTAAGGACTTTAACATTGTTTTTGAGTCCTAAGATGGCATACAAGACTAGGGCTAAGTTTTTATAATATTTAGCTTAAAACATGTTAAGGACTGTAATATTGTTTTTGATCCGTGAGATGACATCCACCTCGAGGGCTGAGTGGTTATAATATTTAGCTAAGGACTTTAATAATTTTCATATATTATCATACAATACGATGAACAAATGCTTTGTGTTTTTTAGGTATTGTTAGACTATACTATGAACAAAGACTTTGATTTTTTTATGTATTGTTCTAAGGACTTTAATATTTTTTGTTAAGGCGTGAGATGACATCCCAGGACTAGGGCCAAATATATTATCATCCAATACCATAAACAAAGACTTTGTTTTTATTATGGATTGTTGGAAACATTCTACGGACTGTAATATTTTTCTTGAGCCGTGAGATGCATCCAAGACTATGTTTTTATAATATATAGCTAAACACATTTTAAGCAGTTTAATATTGTTTTTTAGCCGTGAGATGTACATCCAAGTCGGGGGCTAAGTTTTTATAATATTTAGCAACAAACATTAAATATATTATCATCCTATACTATGAATAAAGACTTTGTTTTTTTTTAAGTCGAGGGCTAAGTTTTTATAATATTTAGCTAGAAACATTAAATATATTATCATCCAATACTATGAACAAAGACTTTGTTTTTTTATTTATAGTTAGATACAATATTTAGCTAAACACATTTTAAGGACTTTCATATTGTTTTTGAGCCGTGAGATGACATACCAGGACTAGCGCTAAGTTTTTATAATATTTAGCTACAAACATTAAATATATTATCATCCTATACTATGAATAAAGACTGTTTTTTTTTAAGTCGACGGCTAAGTTTTTATAATATTTAGCTAGAAACATTAAATATATTATCATCCAATACTATGAACAAAGACTTTGTTTTTTTTATTTATCTTCTATACATATTTAGCTCACACATTTAAGAACTTTCATATTGCTTTTGATGCCGTGAGATGAACCTACCATGACTAGGCTAATTTTATAATATTTAGCTACAAACATTAAATATATTATCATCCTATACTATGAATAAAGACTTTGTTTTTTTTAAGTCGAGGGCTAAGTTTTTTATAATATTTTAGCTACAAACATTAAATATATTATCATCCAATACTATGAACAAAGACTTTGTTTTTTTTA
>JAAEAF010007819.1:0-61668 GCA_011037195.1 Triatoma infestans
AATAAAATTTATAGAATAGCTACAAAATTAAATTTTATACATAGAGAGCGATTTGGGGTTGCAATGCAAACCAACGTCTTCAAATAACGGTTGTAAATCATTGTATGGTTAGCTGATATCACATAATATAAAGAAAATAGTGAAAAAAAAACATTCAGGAAAGTGGTACTTTTGGCTTAAGAATTTTAACATAACTTATAGTCTGATCTCATGGAGTTGATTAAACGGACTGGCAACCTACCTTTCGATTCCAATGGTGATACCTAAACGGAGAATTAAGTTTGAAATTTCTGCAATTTTTGTTTTTGATCTATGGTGTTCAAATGCTACATAACATACAAACATAGAGACCATTTTCTAATAATTACTTTTTTAGACTCACGTGCACGAATATTTCGTATAATAATTCGATATAGAAAATTTGTCACGATTACACTATTTGTCACGACTACTAGCAGTAAGAGAAACTAATAATTATAACTTAGTTGTGTATCATATATTTCTAAACTGGTAAGTTTTAGTTATGACTGAATTATTAAACTGATTAATATTGTAGTGGAAGAACGAAATGAAAAATAATTTAGAATATTTTATTATGTGAATTTAACTTCAAAAAGAGTGTATTTTACTGTCAGGTACTGTAAATTCGGATCATTAAACAAAGGCACAAAATCCCGTTAGGGTAACTCTTTTGTATAAGAGAATTCCCCCGCGAGAGAGAGAGCAATTCCAAAGAATAGAGAGAGCCATCAGTTTTCAAATAGTTCAGTTCAAAAAATACAGTCTTAACTCAGCCTTAAGACCATACAGTCGTATTCTACTTCCAAAGCTAGAACACTTCAGGAATCGCCCTCTTCAAATCAGTGCCAGTTATAAGTTAAAACGTAAGAGTTTAGCATTTAATCTAGATTAATTAATTGATTTATACTTAATCGCTGTGATATTATAAAGCTATTTAAATTCAGTTAGAAAATATATTTATTTCATAATCAGTGGTGCTTTCTTGATTATATTCTTATATTCTATCTCAAACAAACATACAAGCCCTTTTCGCTAAAACGCTCACGCCACAAGCTACCTACACACATCCACACCAATACATTACATTGGTGCCAGCTGTTTGGGATATTTTCAACCAGAATCCACAAATTAACAAGTACGTAAAATTTTCAATTTAATAAATAAACAAATTATCCATCAGATAATTTGGTTCCTTTTTCAATTATTTTCTCAGCGGAAATATCTAAATATTTCCCATAATTGAATTTTTATTAAATTTCAATTTTAAATTTTTGTATTTGCACCATTCCCTTGTGAATTTGTATTTCCAAAATGTATAAAATTAACGGACAAAACATGAAAATCGACGCTGCTGTAGAATATTTACTTGCTCAGCAACATTTAGCAAATCCTCCAGCCACCCCTAACAGCCCTTTGAGAAATTTGCAATTTTTTAGCTTACCCACCTTCGATGGCGAAAATTCAGCCAAGGTGTCTGATTTCCTAGACCAAATTAGCCATTGTGCTAGTCTTTCTGGCTGGGACGACGCTGTAAATTAGAAATATTAGCACCACCAATAACATTACAATATCTAGTTTATTATTACGTTCTCTTACTCTTAGTAACAGAACGTACTGTAATCGTGTCCAACTTTCGATGTCGATTTTTCACCGGAAATGCATGTTTTGAAGTCCCCTGAATATAGGAAAGGGTTTTTAGAAAGGGGTTTGTGTGTTTGTGGATTTTTTCCCTCCTCAACATGACCTCTATTGAGTAAGGGTTTATTTTCAGTGTGCATCATACTAAATACACAATACACAGTGTAAGAATGTATGTATGCTGTCAACACCACAGCTCAAAAATAAGAAATCGCAGAAAGTTCCAACTTGATATTCCGTTTAATCATCGCCATGAGATCAGACAATAACTTGTCTGAATGTTAAAATTCCTAAGCCTAAAGTACCACATTACTAAATGATTATTTTCACTTTTTGCGATTTTCTTTTAATTATGTTATATCAGCTACCCATACAGTGGTCTACAACCGTTATTTGAAGAAAACGTTGTGTGAGGGTTTCAGCCTAGATTATTTTACTTTCTAAATGTGAATCTTACTATTTTCATCAACATCGATTATATAGTTCGCGATTAATATTCATTCAATCAAGGAGTGACATACGGACGGACAATACCAACAAGTTCAAATGAACTTGTCTTCAAGCCCTGTCCGTCACTCTCCTTTACAAAAATTGAAACCAAGATGAACGGTTGTTACTTTTGACAATTCTTCCCGTGGCACACATACTTTTATTGTATAAACTGTTTCTCTGTCTGTTCGACACTCAGATTATGGTTAGCTGATGTTGTTCGCAATAATTATTGTTTAATTATGATATTATTATAATGGTAATATTTCTATAATAACAATACTATAATAAAGTAGTTGTGAACTTAAAAAATTATTTTTATTATCTGGTTTGATAATTAACTAAATGCAAGTGTACATGATATTTGGGTGTTAGTCAGGGTGGCCGCAACTAGAGTGTACTACTAGTATGTAACCTTGTTATCCACCTGCTAAGAGAGGATACTAGCTGAATATTCATTCTCCAAGTCAAGTTTTGAAAATTAATTACGTCAATTTTAAAAATGTTAATATTGAAAATTAAAAATGTAAATTTAACAGTTTAGAAATATATTACACAACTAATTTATAATTATTATTTTCTTTTACTTACTCCCAAAAAGTAGTTATTGAAAATGGATGTTTTTTTATTTTTTAAATTTCTTTATTTACAGCATGCTCCAGAAATAAAATAAAAGTGCATTTACTTTACCACATTACTAAATGATTTTATCACTCTTTGCGATTTTCTCAAAAATGGCACCGACGATCTTCTTGATACGTAGTGTATTAGCTGCACATACAAAGATTTACAACTTTTATTTAAAACATTTGTCTGGGAAAATTCATTTAGGGCCCTTTTTGAGAGTGGTAAGTTTATGTTTTTCTATCATTTGATTATGCAATTCTATCATCCAAACGAAATTAATTAGATATAAATAGTGGCCAAAATTCCGAGTTTCAAGAAAATTAGTAATCCAGAAGTGCGCTTTTACTGAACAGTTAATGTAGCAAATTATATTTATTGGTGGAGAAGTATAATATAGCAGATTGTGTGGAGATGTTATATCGCAAATTATATTGGCGGAGAAGTTAATACAGCAAATCTGGAAAGAAATTCCAAAGATTCGATAATTAATTCCAATGGGAGAAAGCTTTTGGAGTTCCTCGATAATTTTATTTATATAATTTTGAACGGAAGAATGGAGTAAGACATAAATGGTGATTTTATGTAAACCTAAAATGGCGTGTTTCATTTATGTTCAGTCAAAATGGCTTATTGCTGTATCCCAGGTTTCAGGTCTAGGTACGCCTACATGCGATGGAACAGCAATTGCTTCTGCAGTTCTTAACAAACTTTGCAAAATGTCTTGTAGAACCATTTTTTCAACACATGATCATACCTTGGTTGAAACCTACAAAAGTAATCCAAGGATCCTACTCGCACATATTGTAATTATTTCAATCACTTTTTTAATTTTTTTACTTGGTAGTAAGTTTGATAGAAGGAAAAGAATTTGGCTTTTCAACAAGGTTCATTGTTCCATTAGGTTTAAAGGTGAAACGATCCTGAAGAAGCTCTTTGTAATAAGGGCGAAACATCAGTTTCTAGAAAAACACTGAGCGGTTACCTAAGAAGTGGAAGTATTGGGTCCTCATATTTCAAACTTGAGTCTTTACCGAAATATGTGTATTTACCTCAACGCGAACAGAACTTTGTAACATATTATTTATTTATCTTTAGTATTGCAAACTCAAAAGACAATGGCCTATTACTGGAAGGAAAGGTTGCGGGTAAAGCCTGCCAGATGGTCGTAGACACCGGAGGCACACACACTACCGTCAGGAAAGGTTTCCTACCGAAGTGGAATTTAAGAACTCCGTCGAGAGGATATCTAATCGTGACGGCCAATGGGGAGAGCATGATGTCGTGGGAGAAACCCAGGTCATCATCGAGTTAGGTAGTAAGAAGATCCCCCATCATGTTTTTGTGGCAGATATTGAGGATCCAGTCATACTGGGGATGGATTTTATGAAGGCCCATAAAGTCGTCCTGAATTTTGATGAGAGATCTATGCGAATAGGGAACGAGGAGACCGTTCTAAAGATGTGTAATGAAGATGATGGAGTGGTAAGGCAAGTGATGCTTCCGGAAGACCTTATCCTACCGCCACGGAGTGAAGCCATAGCCGCTGTCGCATTGGATGAAAAACCAGGAGGGTTACTGGGAATGTTAGAGCCGGCTCCGCAACTCGACAACGGCATTCTCGTAGGACGGACGCTTATCTCAGCTAAAACTAATAAAATACCGGCTAGACTTTTAAATACTAAGGATTTCGCCCAAAAGCTGAAGAAGGGAACAATCATAGGCAGGTGTGAAGAGGTCAAGACGATAACTGTTCCGAGACTGTCAGCACAGATCTAGCCGGGAGGCAGCCTGCACCAAAATCTAGAGTAATGAACGAGTTTATAAAAAATGCAATTGCCGATTTGAAACCTGAGGACAGGAAACCGGCCGAAGTGCTGCTATGGAAGTTCCAACATGTGTTTTCTTGCAGCGACAAAGATCTTGGAAGGACGCTGGACACCTTAGCGGAGGCCAAATGGTTCTCGACTTTGGACTTGAAGAGCGGGTACTGGCAAGTGGAGGTACATCCAGAGGATCGCGAGAAGACAGCTTTTTCCACAGGTACAGGACTATGGCAGTTCAACGTAATGCCATTCGGACTCTGCAATGCTTCGGCTACTTTCGAGAGGCTGATGGAGACAACTCTGAGAGGGTACAGTGGCGGAACTGCCTGATTTACCTAGACGACGTTGTCATCTTTAGCAAGACCTTGAAGGAACACCTTAGGCATTTAGAAGATGTCTTAAAAAAATGTCCAGCGTTGGCTTGAAGCTTAGCCTGAAGAAATGCCAACTGTTTGGGAAGGAGGTGAAATACCTGGGACATATTGTTGCCGCAGAAGGAGTGAAGACCGATCCTGAGAAGATCGAAGCCATGAGTGCGTGGCCAGTCCCGAAAGATAAGCGTAAAATCAGAAGTTTCCTGGGCTGTGTACTTACTACAGGAGATTTGTCCTCGGATTTGCCGACATAGCCAGGCCACTACATCGGCTGACTGAAAATGAGCAACCTTTTGAATGGACACCTAAATGCCAAGAAGCATTCGATCGACTCAAGAAAGCCTTTTGACGTCCCCAATCTTGGCATATCCGAGAGTTGGTTGCGAATTCATAGTAGACACTGATGCCATCGCAGTTGGAATAGGAGGTGTACTTTCCCAGGTACAGGATGGTGAAGAACGAGTCATTGGTACTTCTCTAAAACTCTCTCTAAGGCTGAAAAGAATTACTGTGTCACTAGGAAAGAGCTGCTGGCAATCGTGAAGACACTGGAACATTTCCATAAATACTTGTATCGACAGCCCTTCCTATTGCGGACAGACCATGCTTCACTGGCTTGGCTCTTAAATTTCAAGAACCCGGAAGGACAAGTAGCTCGCTGGATAGAGAGATTGCAGGAATACCAATTCAAGATCATTCACCGGAAGGGAAGACTCCATGGCAATGCTGAAGCTCTTTCAAGACGGCCTTGCAATACGGATTGCAAGCACTGTAGCAAGATAGAACTGAAGGAGCAGGGACAATGCAAAAGAACTACAGCCTTACCACTAGAAGAATGGAGCCCTGAAGTGATTAGGGAAGAACAACTTAAAGATGAGGACATTGGACCAGTGCTCAAGTTTAAAGAATGTGGGTCAAGACCGGACTGGAAAGACATTGCACCTAGCAGTCGGGATGTGAAATGCTACTGCGCGCAATGGGATTCCCTTTTCGTTAAAGATGGCGTATTGTTACGGATCTGGGAAAGCGCAGATGGCAAAGACAGAAGGTAATTCTACCTGCATCGAAGAGGGAAGAAGTGTTAGCGGAAGTGACTGAGGCATTACTGGCGGCCATTTCGGAGTAAAGAAGACATTGGAAAAGTTGAGGCAGCGGTTCTATTGGGTAGGCTACCACCAGGATGTTGAAGATTGGTGCCGGCGATGCACAGAATGTGTAGCGAGCAATGGACCCAGAAGTAGAACCCGTGGCGCTATGAGGCAGTACAAGTTGGAGCACCGTCCGAAAGAATAGCTATCGATATAGCCGGCCCGTTCCCAAAAACTAAAAAGGGAAATCGCTATATACTAGTTGCGGCGGACTACTTTAGCAAGTGGACGGAGGCGTATGCTTTGCCAGCCCAGGTAGCATCAGGTGTGGCCGCTCTAGTGAATAACCTGTTCAGCCGTTTCGGGATTCCGCTGGAATTACATTCCGATCAAGGGAGAAACTTTGAGTCACAGGTGTTCAAGGCGGTCTGCGGGATTCTTGGCATCAGGAAGACGAGGACATGTTGTTAAAGAGAGTAAACCCGTGAGCTGGCGTTCCTAGACCCGTAGGTACTCCAACCAGCCCACCTCTCAGACAGCATGGGGACACTACCACCATCATCGCAAGGAAGACGAGGACAACGCCGCTTCACCCTCAGTCTGACGGCATGGTGGAGCGATTTATCAAGACTCTAGGAAGCCATTTAAGGATTTTGGTGAATGAACGCCAGGACGACTGGGACGAACATATACCTCTAATAATGATGGCGTACCGTTCGGCTGTCCACGAGACCACGGGCCGCACACCTGCCAGCGTTGTGCTTGGAAGAGAACTTCGGCTACCCAGTGACCTTTTATTTGGCAGTCCAGAAGAGGAGGAAACGGACGTGGACAACTATGCAGAAGAGCTTCGCCGCAGATTGAGGACCATCCATGGAAAGGTGCGCGACAAGATGGTGTTAGAAAGTGACCGGATGAAAACGCGGTACGATCTACAGGTCAGCGGAAGGACCTTCCGGGAAGGCGAGAAGGTATGGCTTTATAATCCGGTACGGAAGAAGGGAAGGTCCCCAAAACTCCAAAACGATTGGGAAGGACCATACACGATCATATCAAGGCTCAACGACCTGGTGTACCGAATCCAACGGACTCCCAGATCCAAAATGAAAGTCGTACATCTGGATTGGTTACTGCCTTACGTCAGCAGCGATGTTTCTGTTCGGGGCGAACAGATCTGAGAGGGGAGCAGTGTAACGCAGCAGTGGTGCCATCTAGGAGAGAAGACAGGTACCTAAGGTTCTCTTAGTGGCCGTAGGAAGCGCTGGCAGCGCTCTAGTTTTGACCAGAATAGTCGAGAGAAGTCTGGAATGTTCTCTACTGGTATAAATAGAGGGACCACAAAGAGTTGAAAGAGTTCCCAGTTACAAACGAAGTTATTAGTTTGTGAAAAGGGTACAAAAGTGAACAAAGTGAACTTTTGTGGTTTAAACTATGAAATAATTATTATTAAGCGTCGTATTTAATAATTTATTGTGTATAGCAATAAATTGGTGTTTTCTTTATTGAAGTTTAGAGTATTTTATCTATACGAACCCACTTAAAACTAGTTGCAGTAGCTAGTTTAGAAAGAAAAACGTTACACTATGAATTCCATTATTCTGAGCATCTTATTCCGAACAAATCAACTTGTTTATTTATAGTGTTTTTAATCGTAAAAGAAAAAACCTTATCAGCATGAAAACTTTGTCTGAATTTTTGTTTTAATGTATGTTATAATCAAGATTTTTCTGACGTTCACTCTGACTTTATAGCGTTGTAAAATATTTGTTAAATAAGTTTATTATTATCAGTTTAAGTGTAAAGAATTTATAAACCATTAAACAAAAATTATATTGTTGAAAATAATTAATTTTAAACAAATGAAATGCTAATATTTTGCTTAGCAATAATTAGTAGACTGTAAGGAAAAGAAACCTAAAAGCAAAACTTTTTAAAGTCTTCGTTGGAAAATAAAATAAGTTTTCCAATAACAATGCTGGATCCGGTTGATATTATTGTTAAAGGTGAGTAAGGATTAATAATATAAAATTATATTCAAAAAATATAGAATAATGTCAAAACAAATATATCATATATTTTGTAATAATTCTTAAAACAAATACGTTTTTTTATAAGACTATTCCTTATATACGTTTTACTCGCATTCACGGTTACAATTAAAAAAAAAAAATCTGGTGTGAAACACCCACACAACTTTCTCTTACTCCAGTTCTCAAAATTATAATTCACAAATTTTATAGTTTGTGTACCAAATTTAATGAAATTCGTCGAAAACTGTCCAGTAAAAGCGCACTTCCGATTAACTAATTTTTTGGAAACTTGGAATTTTGGCCATATATTTATTTCTAATTAATTTGGTTTGGATGATAGAATTGTATAATCAACTATGATAGCACTTTAGACAAAAATATAATCGCACAACTCCTCCAAAAGTGCCCTTAAATGAATTTTCCCAGAGAAACATTTCAAATAAAAGTTGTAGCTCTTTGAATGTGTATTTTATATAATAAATTTGAAGAAAATCTTCGGAGCCATTTTTGGGAAAAACGCAAAAAAGTAAAAAAAAACAAAAAAAAAACAAGTAAAGTGGTACTTCCAGTTGAAGAATTTTGACAGATTGCCCATGGTGATACTTAAACGGAATATCAAGTTTCAACTTCCTACGGTTTTTCGTTTTTGAGTTATGCTGTTCACATACACGCACACACAGACACACACACATAAACCATTTGCTAGAAACCACTTTTTTGGACTCAGGGGGCCTCAAATGTAATGCAGTTTGTCACTCGAGCTTTTTATTATTCATTTAAAGGGAATATCAATGTCTGAAATCAAGTACTTTCTGTAATGGAAAATTTTCTCTTCAATCCAAGAAAGCTTTTCGTTCTGAAATATTAGAATAATCTGATGTCAATCACACACTTTCTCTTAGAAATTTGTAATGGTTTCTTTTAAGTTTCATTTAAAATTATAATGTTTAAAAACTTTTAGTTGGGACTGCCATAAAAAGGAGTTTGGGGTCTATCGGGTAATACTCGTATATCGGATTGTAACTTTGTTTAAATTTTAACCTAAGTGATAGGTTCCTCAGAACCTTCATAAAATCAGTTTTTCTCGAAAAATGTTTCAAATAAAGGTGGCACTGTTTTATCTAAATACTTAACAATCCGAGTTTAAAAAAAAAAAATCGTTTTAGCCATTACTGTATTTCAGAAGATTCCGAAAAGCCCATAAAAGAATTCTGTAAAGTCGCATTTTTCCTCTAAATTTTCATCAAGCCTATTCTTTTGAGATAAAAAAAAAAAAAATCCAGAATCCAAAGACGCATTCTCTTGAATTGTAAAAAGGAAATATAGGGTAAAGCTAGGAGAGATGACACGGTAGGAGAGAAGACGCAGGCTTTACTTCTCTTGTTTGCCACCACGTGGCGTCATGGAAGTTAGTCGAGGAGTAGCTCTCTTTAATTAAACGTTTCTGATCTCTATCAGAAACGAACATATTGCAAAATTCTTCAGTTATTTTGTGTGCTCTTCTATGTTTTAGGAACATTTATACGCATCAGCGTGTGTTTTCATAACGTGAATTTTCATAACGCTTAGTAAATGTTTTATTTACTATATTAATTGCAATTGAAATGAAAGATTTCCAGCTGTCGTTAAACTTGGACTCGTAGACATAGTGTTTATCATGATTCATGTTGATCAGCCATGTTACCTTCACAGGCGAAAGGTCTCCTACCTATGGAACGTCATATCCTACCATAGTGGTGTAGTATATTTGTATTTCGCGTCTGGAATAAATGAAAATGTCTTTATTTTGAAAAATAACGTTTTTTTGTAGATAATAGTAGTTGACATATGTTTTATAAGCATTACCTCTTTAATATATCTCCTGTATTTTGATACAGGGCATAACTTTGAAATGTGCGTCATCTCTCCTAGCTTGACCCTATTGGTGTCCTAAGTTTCTATGGCATGTCGCGTTCTAGGCTCACCCTTTTTCAGTTGACCACTGAATCTCTATGTTTCTTGAAAAAAAAAAACCTGCTGACTTACGAGGTCCATTTTTTTTTATTAAACTAATGCACAACGATCGAAAAGAATCTTGCTTACCTCAAGTCTTAGGAGGGTTATTCAAAAGCAATGCTCTTTTGGCTTCCTTCTCATATTTTTGATCGTCCTTTGCTTGCTAAGACTTTTTACCCCAACATGCTCTGGCACCCAAAACAGGGCAACTCAGTTATTTTTTACCCATGTGCTTAAGTTTGCCGAGGCATTCACAGAACTAGATAACTCATGAATTCAGTGCTATAATGGTCTGCCTAACTATCGGACAGCATTGCAATCTTATGACTGATAATATCTGTGGAGGTTGAATCCAAGCATCTAATTTTAGGCCTGTGAAACACAGGAACTTAGTAGTTCCTGTTAGAGACCACAAATCGAGTGGCTCTCATTCCTTGCAATATTTAATAATGTAACTCGCTGTGTTTTGGATTATTCATTTTAGATAGTAAAATTGTGGGGTTGCTTTATAATCATATTAACAATGTTATTTTTCTATAAGAGGTGTCAAACAAATTGAGAAATATAGAAGAAGTAAGTGGAGGCCTTCGCACAAAATTGAAATTACCTTGGAATTATCCTCCACTTTTTGAAAATAATAAAGCTATAGAAGAGAAATTAGAAAAAAGATGTTTAGAAATGGTGTACACTTGCAGGTATTTCATATTTTTTAATAAATTTTCCTTTTACAACGTAATATTTAAATAAAACAAGGTGCAATTGTGCCTGTAACAAGTAAATAGTATCACTGACAATGACATAAATGGAGTTATTACCCAATTGTGATTCTCCAAATGAATTAATCACTAACATCCACCCCCTCATTAATCACTTCGCCGCCTCCGACGACGATGGAATTAACAGGAAGATGAGAGCTGGTCTATTAGAGAATTAAGAATTGGGAGAATTTTTTAAATCTTGCAGGTCACTCTTAGATCGGAGTGGATAATTCTATTAGTCACCTAATATTGGTTACACGGCCTGGGTTTGGAGACAATAGACATTGGAATGCTTGGTAAACAAGTTTGTCTTTTTCTCGTCAGATTTAACCCATGTGTTGTCCTTGTGTAAAGGGGATGGTGATTCTTTAAAAGAAAGAATCCCTCTTGTTGCTGCCAAGAGAGATTTGGCTTTTGTAGTAATAGAGGCTGTATATTCGTTATCTATTCACTTGACAGTTTTAGTTTGAACTTTTTAACGGAATTCTTTTTAGTCATATAGTGAGTTTGTTATAATGTCTTTTGTGAGAAGGATATATCTTGTTTGGTGCCAGATGAATCTGGCCCTTCGTTTGTTTGCTATAATTGTTCTTATCTGAAGAGGAAAGATTTGAGTCATGAGAAGTTTGAGTTGATTTATCAACTACTGTTGATTGCCAAACGGAAGCCTGTAAAGCGTAAGTATGCATCGTCAATTTGTTGTCTTGTTTTCAGAGGCATAGTCAAGTCCAGTTTGTTTTCTAAGTATTTTAAGAAAAAATCTTTGCATTTAGTATGTCAATATTCGAAGAACTGGGATATGGTCAGATGAAAGATCAGTAATATTTGTATAAATGTAGTTTGAGTGGTGGTTTTGAAGAAGATGTTGGCCATCGAGAAGAGTACATCCCGCAAGGGTTGCCCGCACGTCAACCCCATCACGGATGTTTTGCATTGTAATCTCCGCCTGAAATGAATTTAGAACCAGGTGATTCAAAAAATGAAAGGAATTCTTGGATTAGAAATAGATTTGTTGGTGATAGTATGATTTTTATGTTGGTTGTTAATGTTGATGATATTCTTGGTGCTGCTGTTCTGGGTTCTGTTTTAATTGGGTTACAAACTTCTAAAAATATTATTTATACTTTTACTTTTCTAGTCTGTTTGAAACAGAATGTATTAAGATCTGCCCAATTTTTGACATTGAATCTTGTCAATGGAAATTCTAGTAATAATGATTTGTATCTTCAACGGAAGAAAAATATATTTGTATGGTAATAAGATGTGGAATAATCGAAACATCATAGAAAACTCAGAACTGATATTCCGTTTTTACTTTTAGTGATATCGACTAGAAGGTTTCAATGGAAATAAAAAAACCTCAGCCAGAAGTACTTTTCAAAACTGTTTACTCCAGTTTTCACGCATTTTCTTAATTACAGTAGGTGCTTACAAGATTGTCTAGTGGGAGAGAACAAAGTGGTAAATTAAAGTTAGGTCTCCTTTCTCCTCTATTTTATTAATACCTGCTTTCTCTCCTAGATGGCACCAGAGGCTGCGTCACAATATCCTACCAAGTTTTAAGGAAATCGTTGACATTTTTGAGAAAATTTCAAGAAAAACCTATAACCTATTCTTAAAATCACACTTCCTGATAACCGATTTTCTTCAAATTTGGAGTATATACTTCCGCGGTGGGGGTACTTCACTAGCTAGCACGACTAGACTAATAAATCTAATTGGTCTACAATAAAAACCACTCCAGGGCTACAACTTCCAATATCTTTATTTCAAACCACTAAGTTACAAAATTCTACTTAGCTTTCAACTTTTCAGAGTACACACACAAAACAAATACTCTCACCTCAAACACACAGATGAACCGACCCAAAATCGTATTTTTTTCTCACTTTTTTTTTTTTAATTATTTTATTATTTAAACTTACCATGTGTACAAAACACACACGATTCCAAATATACCTATTTTGCCAGTTTGCCACACCATCCCCTTCTTCATTTTGTTCGTTCCGAACCAGATACCGTTTCCGGTAAGCCTGCCAAGCTGCTCTCTTGCAATTTTCGTTTTTTTTTTTTTTCTTTTCCTTCTTCTTGTTCTTCCTGTTCGCACCAACCATGGTGGCCGTAATTTCCTTTTCTTGCTGTTCCACCTATTAACCTTGTATCTAGTTCAAGGTTAACCTTGTAACCTAGGATTCCATTTCCATTTAACTCATTGAGCTTTTCTTCCGCATCTTCATTTCTGTTGACTTGTTTTTTTCTCTTTTTCGTTAACATTATTGAGATTCCCCCTCTTTGCAAGATTTATTCTTTAGTAACTCTTGTTCTCCGGTTACTTTTAATTTTATCGCTCCTTCTTCTTTTATCGATTCTTTATCATCTTTCTTTTGGTCTTTGTCTTTACCAATTACTTCATCCTCCTCAATTTCTTCCTCCTTATTATTCACTATTGTTATCATTTCTTCTTATTCTTCAGGTTCTTTATCTCCTTTCTCTTCGTCTTCATCCTTACCAATATTTTTTAAAGATTCTTCACCCAGGCATTCTTGAATTTTGGTTTAAGAATCACTTGCTTCGGAATCTTTCATTTTTTTCGACACTGTGACAGAGGTTAATATTTTTCTGTCCACTAGTACTCCTTCTCTAATACTATTAATAGTAATGCGTTTATTTGTTTATCAAATTCTTCGCGACAATTTTGAAGTAATTTCGCAAATTTTTCATGCTCGATCATGTTCCTACATAATAGCAATATTATTTAATGTTCAACAGTACCTTCCTCCTGGATCTGCCAAATAGATCCCACTTCTAACACCAGTTGTTACTTGCTAGCTGTGGGTATTAGACTACTCTAGCACGTCTAGACTAATAACCTAATTAGTCTACAATAAAAACCACTCCAGTGCTATAACTTTCAATATCTTTATTTCAAACCTTTAAGTTACACAATTCTACTTAGCTTTCAACTTCTCAGAGTACACACCCAAAACAAATACTCTCACCAGATGTATCTTGTTAGATGGCTGATCGGCCATAGGGTGTCAAAGGAAAACACCAAACATTTTTTGAGTGTTTTTCATTAATAACCCAACGTTTCGGCAAACATTGTTTGCCTTCATCAGGGGCTATCTTAGAATGGGAACTTCGAGATGGCTAGTGACAGTGAATAGAAAGAGAATGAATGTTCAGGCATTTAAGATTGTAATAATCCATGTTTAGATCATAATCGAAATTGCTATTATTACTGAAATAAAGATCTGATAATTTGTTTATTGAACATATTTCATGTTTATTTTCTTAAAATAAACACCCGAACATATTTTTTATACATGGTAACTATCTTATCCTCCGCATGTAAAAACAAGCCCCACCGAAGGGCACGTTGTTTCAGTATGTGCATTTTAATAATATTTGAATTTTTTAAATTAAAAAATGTTAACTGAAATTTGTAACAACAAGCCCCATCCTCCCCTATAAGTTTTTTTCTGAAATTATGGTGACAAATTTAACAAATCAATTTTTTTTTCGTCAGTGATTATACTGAAGTAGCTGCTCCTAGAAGACATGGAAGGCTATTGTTAAAAGAAGCTCTAACTTTTTTTCCATCCAATACATCAAAATTAAGATTACCAAGTAAATTAGGCACACATTTATGGCAATTACATTGTGGAAATTTAAGGCCAGATGGGAAATTCATAAAATTACTGGAAGATGTAAGTGTTTTAATACTTCTATTAATTAATTAAATTATTATTTTATGAAGTTCTGGTATGCTGAGTCTATTGTAAGCGACCAGACCCAAATCAGGTGACCAGCGTGGCTATAACAAGAGAATACTGCCCGGAAATCGACAGAGCACTAAGAAGAATCCGGGCGCCAATGACTATAGATGTTGACGCCTCTTAAATTAAAAAAAAAAAAAGAAACAAACAAATACACATATTAGCTACTCTCCGCATCATTCTCAATTCGCTAAAATAGTATATGCAATACTAATCAATAAATTTCCCTTATATCTCCTATTTTAGCTAATTGTAATAGGATCGAAGAGAGAGATCTAAAGCAGAGAGAGAGAAACAGGTTCTCCCACTCTAGTCTGCCTAAACTAGTGAGTGAGACTGTCTCTCTCTCTCTCTCTCTCCTTTGGTTTAAATAACAAACTCCATGATTTTTTTTAGCTACTTCATCTAATTTCATTTTTAAAATTTCATCTAGGGCCTTTTTGATACTTTACCAAGATTAATTGAATGTATCGAGCAAATAGACGCTTTCATTTTGAACGAATGTTTAATTAACTTCAATTGGTTGTCAGAAAAAATAAGGCAAACCACCCTAGAAACCATTGCTATTTTTTTGAAGTAAATGATTTTTATTATGTACACAGTAATATATTCTTTTCATTTTTTTAAGAAACAGAATATTTAGCAATAATGTGTGGTACCTGTAGTTGCCAGAGAATGTTGTTGATTGAAGAGCTGAATGATATCTTCAGAAAGGTTATAGAACATTAGGTTACAGTTTAACAAAATTATTGTATGTTTTCTGAAATTTAATTTGTTGCTAGAATGATTTATTTGGTGTTATAACAAATGTTTAATTAGAAGAAACCTATTTTACTAATTTTAATAACATATTTTAACAATTTATTCCAAACCTTGAAATTGTTTAAATGAAAGGTGGCATCATTGTTTTTTTACTTTTACTTTCTTCAACTTTAGCCACTGATTTTAGTGGCATAATATACGCTTTATTCATCTGTTGGAGAATATTTTAAGAGATTGGTCTGCTAATGTTAGTGTTGGGCAAAAAGTATTTGAAACTGTTAATTATTCAAGTATTTGAAAAGTACTTGAATTTTCATCGAAAATAAATATTTTGACGTTTTTAAATCGATACAAAAGTTTTTAGTGGATGGTATATACATACATATATACGAGGGTCTTTCAATAAGTAACGAGACAAACCGCTGTAGCTCAAAAATGGTTTGTTTAATCAATACAATAATTTCGGTGAGTCAAGTTGGGATATCCTTATACTTAGTTACTCATCAGCTGTTCCAGAGTATTTGGTAAGCATAACCTCAGATGTATTCAGTTGACAATGACGAGTCTTCTCGAGCATTGCACCTCGAAAGAACAAAGCTCTGTGATTAGATTTTTAGTTATAGAGGTTATCAAAGGTAGTGAAATCCATGAAAGAATGTTGAATGTGTACGGAAATAATTGTTTGAACCGTTCTAACGTTTACAAATGGGTAGAACAGTTCAAGTGTCTGTGTAGTGTAAGTGTCTGTGACGAGCAACGAAGTGGACGACCGGATGAAGTTGCAATTTCCTCCCTCGAATCTCGCATTAACGCTTTAATTCAGGGCAACAAGCGTATTACCGTTGAACTGATAGCTGAAGAATTGCAGCGAGTATTGGAACTGGCCATAACATTGTTTAGAATAAGCTGCAGTACAAGAAAAATTGTGCGAGATGGGTTCCAAGACAACTTAGGAACGCCCTCAAATCACTCAACAGTTGAAAGAACGATGTTTAATTGATAAAGAATTTTTCAGTACAATTGAAACTTGGATACACCATTATGAGTGGAACCATACGGGTTCTCCCACTCGAAAGAAATTCAAGATCAGCCTCTGCAGGTAAATAACAGTATTTTTGGAATCGTAGGGGCCTATTTATTGTGCCTATCTCGAAAATCAACGAACCGCCAACAACCAGTATTACAGTGATATGCTCACAAACAAAGTAAGGCCTTCCATTCGAACGAAACGTCTTGGACTCTTGACTAAAGGCTTCATGGCAACGCGCGCCCACGCACGGCACAGTAAACTCAAGAAACACTTCAAAAAGTACGGATCCTTCCACATCTCTCCTATAGCTCGACCTTTTCCTATCAGACTTCCATTTGTTTGGACCCCTTAAAGAGGCTCTAAGTGGGAAACATTTTCAATCCAATGAAGAAGTTAACATTCAGGTGCAAAAGTGGCTTCGAGATCAACCCAAAGAATTTTATGCCAGAGGCATTCACAAATTAGAAGCACGATGGGACAAGTGTATAAATGTTGCTGGGGACTATGTAGAAAAGTAGTCTTGTATTGATTAAATAGATCATTTTTCAGCTACAATGATTTGTCTCGTCACTATTGAATGACCCTCGTATATATATGAGTGTGTATGTGTATGTGTGTATGTCAGAGGGAGAGAGAGAGGTGCCTATGTGAACAAATTGTATCAAAAACCAAATAAGTAGGAATCTGTAATAAGTTTATATTGCTTTAGAGACCACCATGGAATTAGTTTGGGTCAAAATCGGTCAAGCGGAAATGAGATTTCATAGCAGTGATTTTCTCATAAACGGCGTCACAATTTTCTTTAAACTTCATACTATTACAGCGAAGAACGAGACTGTCCACAGGGAGGCGTTTTGTCGCCATTATTGTTACGATGTTAGCCAACGATCTCGTGGCCTAATTAACTGTCGAAAGCTTTCACCGCCAATATTTTGCGGACAACCTGGCAACCATGTGAGAGAGCGTTTCGCAGTTACTATTTTGGGCGTCCAAAAATCTACTGTGGATCAATGGTGTAAGGCGGAAGTCCTATCCATTAACCCTCACAAACTAAAGTGGTTTCCTTCATAAAAAAAGAGGAACAGGAGGCTTGAAACGGCCAACATTTGAGTGAGTAAGAATCCCCTTCGCCATGGAAGCTAATTATTTACCAAAGCTACCATGAAATTATCATTTAAATAATATTATGCACAAGGCCAAATTCGCTCTTGGAATGTGTACACGGCTAAAAGGTAAAAGCTGGGGATTAAGCCCTAGAATGGCCATGGTTCTATACAGTGTGGTTAGACTAATGGTGAACCAGGGGCGTTTTTGTTTGGTAGACACCTTGCAAGTGGGAGGCATTAAGATACTCAATTGTATTCCAAGGTTTTTGCTTGCTTGAACAAAACAGGTGCCATGATGACCAGGCTCATTGTGGCCTGGAAGATCCTTTTAATTCTTCCTCCATTCCATATCTAGATGTCAGAGCAGTAGCAGACAGATTATTAAAGGGACAAGAACCCATTTGATCGAGGCATAGTTGGACATATCAAAAACTATGCGAGGAAACTGGAGGCGGACCCAATTTTGGGCCTCCCCTCTGATAAATGGCTCCTAAATATAATTGTTACGCCTTTAAAAGTTTTAATAACAAACAGAGGGGCTAGGAAGCATTATCTGCCCATTTTAGGCGATTCTATGTGGTACAGGAAGGCTTCAGGTTGGAAGGAGGTTGGTGGTTAAAAATCCCAAAAGGCCAGAGAAAGGCGAAAGTGTTTATTAATAGCTACTCGCTCAGGCTTATTCCAGAGTTACTCCAACAAGGTCATACGGTCATACAGATGTCTGTGGGCCTCCTTACTGGCCAATCTAGAGTTAACAAGCACACGCCATGGACCCATCTCACCTGTCTAGGTTTTATCAGGAAGAAGAAGAAACAGCACTGCACTTACTGTGTGGGGAGGAGAACCTGACGCCTTCAATCTTCACCCACGAGCCTTTATTCAGACTCTTAAGTCTAATGAAACGGACGGGACTGAAGATGGTACAATTTGTGTGAGCTTTCATGTATCTGGCATGGCTAATTACCTACCCCTCCACAGCATCTAATTAGCTACAAATGGATCTATTAGTTTTATATGAAACACTTTCCAGGAAAATTGTTTTTTGATATTTCCATTTTTTTTCTATAAATTGTCACTCTAATAAAAAAATTTGTATCATCTATAAAATAAATTCCATTTAAATAAGCTTTGTTAGAAATAAGGTTAAGCTTTGTTTAAATAAGTTTGAAGAAAATAGGTTAACGCGTCCTCTCAAGTTGGGTTTACAGTTTTTCCAGCAATTGTTTCATAAAATGCTCTATATTTTCTTTAATTTAGTACACATTCTAATATTTCCTCTTACTTAAAATATTTTTCTGGAAAAATTTATTTTGGAGTTTCTGTGGGCACTGAGAGACGTTGGCTTCCTTCTATATGACTCTCGCCCCCAATTCGGTCTCGTTTCTCCTAGCGCTCAGCCTGGAACAGAATATTGAAACTGCCTGCCACCCTTCCTGTCCCGGGCGTGTGGAGTCCCGGTCAACTTTTTGTAGTATGCCCAAGCGTTTGGCCAAGGAACTGGTCTGCTTCCAATGACCATTGTTAATTAGCCCTTAGGACTGGCCCAATAGATGCAGCTGTGGCAGCTCCAGCAATACTTCCAATGCCACTGAGGGGTACTCCTAAGAACCCTCGGTAAGCAGGCACCTCAAACCAGTCAGGTTCTTTGGAGCAAACCAGTGGGTCATTTTGGGGCTAAGACATCTCTCCGCAGGCGTCAATGTATTAATTTCTGTAAGAGAAAGTCGTGCTAGAATTTCACATCAGATTTTTTCGTTTAAAAAGCTTACTGTAAGTTCTTTTATAATTGAATAATATTTTCACTCTACCCTAATATGTAAGCAAAAAGGATGAATATGTTTATTTTTATATTATTATGTTATCATTTTAGGAGACAATTAAATTTAACACATGTAGTATTAGAAAATGCTTTGCTGAATCCACAAGATGGTTTAAGATTATTGTATATTGTTGGTTATCGTTGTGGAGCACAAATAGAATATTTGAATATGACTTACTTTTTCAAATATGGATTTCATCCAATAAAAGATCCAGAATGGGGTAAATACTTGTTTATAAGATTACTTATAGATAAGATTTTTCTTTGAAACAATTTATTGTGTTTTATTAAAATATTTTTTTGTTTAAATATTGAAATCAGTATTAACATATAAAACAATGAATTTTTACATTTTAAATATTGCTGTTTAATGTAGATTTCTGTACGGATTCGGAACTAGCAGCCTATAGTAGGTATGTCGTTGCAATGATGTAGGGACTTCATCAATTATGTAAAAGTAAAATTAGATATCAAGTGATATTTAATTTTCATCACTTGAACGCAGTCCTTAAGCTGGCATTTTGTGCAAGAGATCAGGATTGTTAGCTAGGGAAACGATACTTGT
This sequence comes from Triatoma infestans, assembly GCA_011037195.1. Taxonomy (NCBI): domain Eukaryota; kingdom Metazoa; phylum Arthropoda; class Insecta; order Hemiptera; family Reduviidae; genus Triatoma; species Triatoma infestans. The sequence goes on from JAAEAF010007819.1 coordinate 19,905, forward strand.
TTAGCATCCAACATCGTGAGTAAAATTGGGAGGCTACAATTACTTGCATATCCCGGTTGCGAATGCCAGAAAATCATATTTGAAGTTTATTGAGGAAGTTTTCTTTAAAAATCGGCCCTCAACAGTCTTTTGTCCTTATTGAGCTGTTTCATGTTGAAGATTTTCTTCAGAATTTTAAAATTCACGAAACATTTGTTTGCTAATAGACATCAGGGATTAAATGCCTACACTCTTAAGTGGCTGCCTCCAATCGATACTAGCACTCCTTCCAGTCACGTTACCAAAATAACGAGTGCTGTTTTAAGCATCTATACAAAAATCTCTGAGTTTGTAACTTTTTCACTTCTTCTTTTTTTTTAAACCAATCAACTTTATCGAAAATTATGGTGAAATAATAAATATAGTAGATGAGTAAATTTCATATCTAACTACATCAAACAAGTATTTATCATCATTAATAGCTTCTGAGAAAAATTGTTTCAAAAATTTCTTCCTAAAAGTATAATTTATTTATTTTTCTTAATGATTGATATCTTTCTTATTTAAAATTTGCTAGTAATTTATACTTTCACATAATTACTTATCATTTACAGATTATACCGTATATGATTCATTTATTTTTTCTGAAGAACATGAATCAATTTCTTCTGAAGAAGAACAACAATTTTTTTGGAACCATTCTATAATCAAACCAAATTATACTATTCCTGAGAATGATTACTCCCACTTGTATAAGATTTGTCTTAATTTATTTTCATCATTGAAATCTTTACATATACAATATTCATATCTTTGTGAAAAACAGGGTATGTATAAATTCTAATTGTGTGTGTGTTAAACATTTAAGATCATTTTTCTGGTAATTTTGTGTATACCAAACGAGAAATTTTGGTTTATAATAGAAACAGTAAATGAATAAACAATCTACCCTTTATTAAAATTTCTTAAAAAAGGAATTTTATTAGTAGTTATTTTGCATGATTTCAATTAGCTCGAAATTTTAACTTGTGATTATCGAATAGATGCATATCTCCATCAACTACCTAAATTTATTAAATTCTTTCTATAAATTGGATCACTACAATGTCTTAAATTTATTTTCAATTATTGTACAAATAGGTATGATTTGTAGAAATATAATTTGAACAAGGAAGAGAATAACTAAGTTGTTAGCATACTGGACTTCCACGCGGAGGACCCGGATCGAGTCCAGTTGTGCTACTCCCTTAGATTTTTTCTTCCTAGGAGCCTCTACAGCTCACTGACCGGTAATGGACAGTGTTGTCTGTAACGAGAGAATACTGTCCGGAGGCCGGCAGTGCACTCCGGGCGCCAATGACCATAGATGTTGACGCGCCTTAAGTTAAAAAAAAAGAAGAAGAAATTGAACATGGTTTAACCAGGAGATATCCAGAATGAGATTTAATCCCTAAACATGTTCTTCAATTTCTCGAGCTTATTGATCAATAATACTTCTTGCTTATTATTTTCTTGCTCTTACTGTTGTTAAGAGGAAGCATTATAATAGTGTCAAATTTTTGATATCGAGATTTCTCTAGATATGCACGTTCTGAGTTCCCCTAAACCCAAAAATATGGTTTTTGAAGTTAATCTGTGTAGTGAGTGTATGTGTTTGGTTAGCAAAGCTCATAAACGGAAAATCACAGTAAGTTCAAACTTGATATTTTATTTATATTCTATTAGAGGACTTGATAGTAAGGTTTTGGTCCAAATCTGTCAACCGAAAGTACTATTTTGCAGCATAGCTTTTTTGCGAATTTTTCGAAAATGACACCTACGATATTCTTTAAACTAGATAAGTCAATTATACATAGAAAGAACTATAACTTTCCTACATGAAACATTCCTACGGAAAAAATTCATTTAAAGAGGATATTGGGGGACAATGTAGAATTTATTATGCTTTTCAACGTGAAATTAACACTTCAATAAAAGTGTGGTTTTATCAAATTATATAATATTAATTATATTAATACATTTGGAAGCATAGATAAAATTCCAAATTCGAAGAAAATCAAAATTAATATAATAATATTTTAGTGTGATGGATGGGCTTGTTTTTCAACATATATCTTTTCAAATCAAAAAGATATTTCTGATAAGAGTGCGCGCTCCTGGCGATTATCTCGCGCCTCTCCCTAGGGGGGCACGCGCCCTACACTTTAGGTCACGTTGTAATTAATAGGAGTAAGAGAAAGCCATGTGAACGCTTCACACCAGATTTTGTACTTTCTCTTATTGTATAGTAAGAGGAACTATTGCGATCGTACCAGATGATCATGGTTTTGTATATGTGTTGAGGTCCTCCCCAAAATTCAACAAAAAATGTTTTTAGCGAATGGCCTTTATAAGTGTGTCTCTGTTAACAGAATATCTCAAAAACGATGACTCTCCGCCAGCTCAAACTTGGTATTATTCAATTTCGGTACGATCACCCTATCAGTCACGAAGATATCTTCAAAAATGCGGCTTTACTGAATTTTATTATTTTGGTTTTTTGTTATTTCCTTGAAAATGGCTGCAACCATTTTCTTTAAACTTTATATATGCATAAATAAGCATCACTTATGCATATATACACCACGAACACCCAGAGTCCAATTTTGTAAAATAATTTTTTTTTTTACTTTTTTCGTATACTGGATCTTTCGAAACAATATTTTCATTAAAAAAAATATCTAAAATTTGTCACGATCAATAATTAATAGTTTATTTATTAATTTGTTTAATTTTTTGCAATTCCTTTAATGATTGTTTCATGATTCATTTATCTGAGCTTGAAGTAAAGATTGCTTCTAGCTAAATAATCGTTTTTTTTTTTGTTTTTTTTATCCTAATCACCATATAATATCTAATTACAGGTAGAACTTTATGTCAGATAGCCAGTATTCTCAATGGCTCATTGGAAGATCTTTATTTATTATGTACTCCTAAGGACCTTCCCAATGTTACCGATCAGGTAATAACGCAGCAAACCTGGAATGTGGCACTAACATCATGTCCCGAATTAAATGTACATCTAATCTTCAGTAAGTATTATCTTATGTTATTAGGAAGTAAATAGTGATGTTCAATTTCAAGGTCATGGTAGGTAGGAGAAGTTTCAAAGAAATTAATTTTAGCTTCGATATATAAATCATAAAAGAAATACTTTTCAGTGATAATCCTCAATAATTCATACACAGATTGCGAAAGTGTTGCTATCTCTAATTCAAGCCAATCCAGTTACCACGGTAAGAGTCTTTCTTACTTGTCTAAAATCCAGCTCAAAGTATTAAAGGTGTAAACTGAATTTGTTCTGTGCAAGTCTGTGTTGTCACACTGTCTGAAAAACGCATCCTGAAGATGGGCGAACGCCCGAAACCGGTCGATGACCACAAAATGAAGCAGGCTACCACGGAAAATGTCTCTGATCAAAGTATTCCCTTGCCTCTATCCTTGACCTGTTACTTTTTTAAGATTCCATTCATTTATGAGCCTCAATCATTCCATCTCAGGTTTAAACTTTGGATTGGCGATGCATTGCTTGATTGGGTTTAATAATGGAAATTATTGGGTTTAATAATGGAAAACATCCATTATTCCTCTATATATTTCCATTATGTTTTTTTTTTGTCATTTTAAATTTCCTAAATCTTGGTTATTTACTGAACTGTGCTGAGAGTGAATTGATTGCTGCAGGAATAGTCCTGTAGAAACATTTTGTCGAATTACACCAAAATTAAGGTTTAAATTTCGATATTCGGTTAAAATTGATAAAAAGGTGAATATTGCTGCCGATAGTTTGTAGAGAGGGCCTAATTAAGTAAACAACAACAGGTCTGCTCGAGTGTATATAGAGAATGACTTTGGGACATACGACGAAGGAGAGCCTACACCAAGGATATACACGTTTTAAGGTCCCCGGAATCCAAAATGTGTTTTTTGGAAAATGGCCTCTGAGTGTGTGTGTGTGTAAGTTTGTGATTAGCTTAGCTCAAAAACGACAAAGCATAGAAAGTTCAAAATTTACATTCCATGTAGGGATCTCCGTGGAAACCAACAGGAACTTATCTATCAAAATTCCTCAACCGGAAGTACTACTTTACTTTAGATTTTTCTTGGTACATTAACTATGAATACAGCGAACTGTCACGAACAAAAGTGATTGAAATTTTTTCAATGAGGAAAGATGAGGGCGTGGAGGAATGTATAATATCTCAAAAAAGTCATCTTATTAAGTTTAGAATCCCCAGTGATATTAAAATGGAAGAAAAAATTATAAGTTACAAGAAAATTTGTCTCTTAAATCTATGTTAACTGCAAATAAGAGAAAGTCGTATGAGTGTTTCACCCAGTTTTTTGTTGATTTTTTAGCTTTATTTCGTAAATTTCCATTATTTTCTTTTCTACTTCAATTCTTTTACCAAAAACATCGATAATGAAAATATGGTATATGAAAAATATTGTCTTAGATTAAAGTTCTTATTTCTTGCAAAATACAATAAAAAATAAAAAACCTTTAACACAACAGCCCAAGAAGGGCCAAGGCTTGAAGACGGCGGTTCTATGTAAGAAGGCGTGTGGTAAGCATGCTGGGGTTCCCGCCGCCCTGTAGTTCTACGTCAGCCCGCTACCAATTATGATCACGATGCTGGGTCAGAACCGACTCTGTCCTCACGGGTATCGAACAAAGGCGAGAACTGAAACTGGACAAAGTCTGATAACTTGGGAAGGTGTAAAGTGAGAAAAAAATTTAATTATTTTATGCAATGCACGCCATTTCACATTGCTTATATTTTTTACAGGAACATGATAGAAATAAATAATATGTTTCTAATTTCAGGCTGCGTACCGTACTATGACTACATCAAAACAATTGTAAATCCAATAATACCACTTGTAAGTTTCTATATGGATTCTTCCATTTCCCATCTCGACATAGAACATTTAAATAGTTGGTATTTTGGATGCACCGTTAAGATGTTAATCTCTTTTTTTCCTTACCAACTTAGTAAGTATGTCTGACTTAAAATTATGAAAGATCCGAATAAATAGTATTGAATGATATCATTAACTTTTTAATTTGCTCATTTTTACTTTCTCTTACACCTGAGATTTTCGATTGGGTATTCCGTTTAAGGAGTAGTTTTTTAGTTTTCTCGATTTTTTCAAAAATAGCTCTAACGGTTTTTTTTAAACTTCATATACTGTCTAAAACAAAATCCATATCACTTTACATGAAACATTTTCCCACGAAAGGTTTTGGAGGAACAGTAACGTTAAGCTTTCCTTTAAAGTACCCATTTCAATATAATGAATAGTTCTAAAACCTTATTATTTACGCGCTCTTCTGGTCTACAATAAAATCACTTCTCTACCTGCCTATTTTGGTAGGCTGGTACTTGCACCCAAACCACCTCTATATTTATGTTATTGGTCGACCTAAATTTCTTGAACATCGGCAACTAAAAGAACTACAGTCGACTTTGGTTGACGTGTTCTCTCGTTACAGACAACGCTGTCCATCACCGGTCGGTATAAGAGGCTCCTAGGAAGAGAAAATCTAAGGGCAGCGATTTTTTTTTTCTACTCAGTAGTCTCTTACGAGACACCCATATTGTGTACGAAATAAAGAAAATTGTTAAAGCGATTTTTGAGAAAATCGTAAATCAGAAAAAGGCATTTCAGTTGGTGGATTTTGACAGAAAGAAACCTTCAATTTAAATGGAAAATCAAGTTTGATTTTATTTTAAGTCGATAATTTGTTCATAAGATTTGTTTGCTCGAACACTTGTTCACATAAACCTAACACCACATAAACACAACATTCTTCATATAAACATAACATTTGTACGGCACAAACACACAAAATATATGTAAGATTCGTTTCGAACATTTCGAAACAACTCATTTTCGAAGATTTTCTGCAGCAAGAGAAAGTATATTTGTAACAAAATTAAACTTTAAAATTTTATAAAATCGTATAATAATCAATTTAAATCAAATTGTTTTTAGAGGTATTGAGTTTTCACATTTGGCATTCCAATGAAAGAGTTGATGTTAGTATTTGTAAATGTATTACACATTGTTATCGTTTAGAGCAATTTGAATATCGAGGTCCATTCGATAAACTGGATACTATTGAGGAACTATGTTCTTTCATTACTTCTAATTCTTTGAGTAAGTACATTGCATAAAAAAAAATAACATAATACTGGCCATTGTCGTATAATCATTTTCAACGGATAAAACAGTTTCTCAATTTTTACTGCTTTTTTCTAAATTTTAACTTTTACCTTCACATTTTTTATTTTATATTACGCTGAATCGGTGAAATTGCCTAATTCAGCGGTTCTCAATCTTTTGTATTTCGCGCCCCCTTTTTTTAACTTGAATAATTTTGAGCCCCCCCCTAATAATATAAGATAATAAGATAGATAAGAGTAACCCAATACTATACGGAAATTTATACTCAATTTGGTATTTCCTTGGCTGCTTAAAAAAGTAAATATAGAAACAAACTTCAAATAGAAAGTAGCTCATAGTGACTATCTCGAATATAAAGCTAAACCTGGACAGGCTGTGTACTTCAAAACAGGCACATATATTTGTCATTAGGTCTATGTCCTAGAAATGTTTTATTTTAATGCTTTCGTTTTAATTATATTTTAAATTAGTAAAAAAAATATATCTTCTGGATGCCTTGTCTCGTTCATTTATTTGACGCCCCTTTCAAAGTTACGGCGCCTCCTTTATTGGACCGTAACACAGTTTGAGAACCGCTGGCCTAATTCAAGAACTGGGCAGTTTTGTTGGCAGACTATACCAATAAACGCTATAAGGTTTTCAGAAATAATTATGTGTTAAATCCGCCTGCCAATCTGGCAGTTCCTATAATATTAATTACAATCCTTTAGATATTATTTAAAAAAACTGATTTACTTATGTACATTCGTTCAAGAGAAATACATTACATTTCTTTTATCTGCAATGTATTTGGCATAGTTTAATTAACGCCCTCCGTCTATTACATGAATTAGGCAATAAAACTGCCCAGTTCGTGATTAGATTCGACTTAATATATATAAGAGAATTTAAAATTAGGATAAAATTACGATTCGGAAGTTAGCGAAAGAATAGTATTTGAAACTACTTCTTGTAGAATTCACGACAAATGTGTCTAGAATTAAGTAACTATAAGTTAGCTTGTCAACATCTTTACACCTTAAAAGATGCTCACAATTCAATTGTACTAACTGTAAACTAATATAATTATACTATAATACAAGCTAAAACTGCTAACAATTACCTTGCTAATAATATTCAAGCTAACAATTCCCTGAAAAGCCTTATTGCAATATGGGCCTAATGTCGGTTTTACTAAACCCGAAGACTTTATGTTTCGCATAAATAATTTTTTGTTGACAAAATTAATGAAGTATTGATTATATTGGTTTGAATTTTACTTTAATGTTCATTAGCAATTAAAACCAACGCGTGGACTAAAACTTGATTTATATACAAATATAATATTGATTTCAGGATTAAATGTATTTCATATTTATGTACTTGAAGATGCTTGCCATCCAGAATTATATCAACATACTATAGGTAAATTATATGAAGAATATAAGGGAAAATTTATTGCCAAAGATATGAATTTCATATTGAAGACTACATGTATTTAAAAGTAACAAGAAAAAATGAAATTTTTATGATACGCATGATTTTTATTGTTGCTACACAAAGTAAATGGAATGCTATAGTATCAATGGATCTTGTACATTAAAATTCACGAAAAGAAATCATCGCACCTACTTCTTACTTATTGTAATCGTTTTACTTTGCCATATCTGATTAGAAGTCGTAATATCGATTCTTCATTTGTTCACAGTATTAATAGAATTAATATTTTTTAACAGTATAACGTGATCTTTTTAATTAAACTGATAATTACTATTTCAGTAGATACACCAATCTTATACTATTTCTAATCATTACTGATTTGGAATTTTGTGTTTTATGTTAACCAATTTTTTTATGAGGTCTGGAAGAAACTAACAAGTCAACATTTAAACCCTCTATTTTTATCTACCAATTCCAAATGTAAATATATTGAAAAAAAAAAATCAGCCCTAAATTTTCCAGTGTCTTTTCAGCTACCAATTACGTATTTAAAATCTCCTACAACTCTTTTCCACTTCTTTCTCATCTATTCGTTGGAAATAGAAGAATCGGAGAGCTGCAAATCTTGCTAGGGTTGTCCGAATTATTTTTACACTTATCACAAGAAATTAATTTTGCCTGGGCATGCATTATGCTTTGTGCAAAAGTAAGAGATATGAATAATTGTGTAATAATCACATTTTAATAGAAGATGTAATGAGAGTTTAAAAATATCGTTTCTTTCCTAATGTAAAAATGGAAATTTTTAACTCAGTAAGCTCTCAACTGAGGAAATATTATTGAAAGTTTAAAATAATCAACTTCAGTTGGACAAGCAAATCAATAAATTGAGTCTTCGCGATTCATCGAAATTTTTTATAGACTGCCTTAATTAAATGGAAATCCTCAGAAATATATTAACGGAAGACTTCGTTTTGGCCGATATTAGGCTGGTGATAGTAAAATTTAAACTTCCAATACATAGTTCACAAATGTGAAAAAAATAAAGTAATCCCTGTACTATAATAATATGTAAGCTATTAAGTTTATAGTACAGTAAGGAAATTTTTTTTATTTGTTTATTTTTTGTCCGGTAAAAAATTCAGTAAATAAGTCCCTAATATTAATGAAAAACAAAAATTATTCATTGTATAAAATTAAATAAACAGTTTTCTAAATAGCGTTCTTTTTTATTACGCTCATTTAATTTAATTTAATCTATGTATTAATATAAAAATTATCTGGGATTGAATTCTATCATATTTTCATTTTATTGCTTTTTATGAAATGCACAAGCAAATAGCACTTACTCCTCAATATAATCAATATGCTTTAAGTGCTTCACAGAAATTGTACACTCTTCGAATAGCTCGGTTAAGTAATCTCAATTTTTACTGTTTTAGTTGTAGCTAAAAAGAAAATATTAATGAAATCCATTAATCATGTACTTCCGAACATGTTCCAACTTTCCTGAATCAGCACCGGGTACAGACCATCCATACCCGGCGACTTGAATTTACTAAAAGTAGCGAATACCCAACTCGCCCTCCTCAAAGTATCCACTTTACTTGCCAACTCCTTACTCTGTAAATCCACTCCCTGTGCGTCAGGTAAGGCACCCACGCACTCTCCAACGTACTCCACATTATGGGTAAATGTCTATCCAGCATCACCCGTAACACCTCATTATGGTTATAGTAATCTGTCCATCAGGCTTCCTAATACTGTCCAACGACAACTCCCCACTTTTACCTGAAAACCTAAAAACTCGGTTTACCTCCTGTTCCCCCTCCAGGGTTTCGCAGAAGGTCCTCCAAGAGACTCTCTTCGATCTCCGGATCTCTCTTTTATACTCTCGCTTGGCCTGAGTAAACCTTTCCCAATCCTCCTCCGCGTTACTCCCCCTAGCCTTCCTCCTTAACCGCCTCATCTGTCTATTTAAGGCATTTAATCGGGCCGTCCACCACTGGATCTTCCTAGGCAATACCTCATGCTCAGGGCGAGAAGTCTCATAAGTGCGAACAATCGTGCGAGTGGTCCAATCCACTCTCTGATCCAGGTTCTTCCCCTCAGCCGGCGCTCTACCCGGACCCAACCTTCATTTCTCAAGGCCGAGGTAAATCTACCCCAGTCAATTCTTCTCGGATTTCGAAACTTCTTCACCTCTCCCATCTCAAGGCGCAGGGTGATACTAATGGCTCTATGGTCGGACAACGTCCAGTCATCCATAACCTCCCAACCTGTCGTCCAGGACAAAAATTGCCTGGAAGCCACCGTAATATCTATCACTTCTTCCCTATTCCTAATAACAAAGGTAGGTTTTTTACCTCTATTTAAAAGAAAAAGGTTTCTACTTACCAAAAACTCCGCGTGTCACCCCGCGCCGGTTGGTGTCGCTGCTTCCCCAGGCGACACTGCCCGGCCAGGTGGTGACTCCTCTGAGTCATAGGATAGGTAGGCCGACGCCAAGACCAGTCTGCCTGTTACCTCTCCCATCCTAATCAAAACTACCGTCAAGTCTCTGGAACAAAACTCTCTTAACATTGAACACTCCATATTCTTAGACGCCAGGACACAAGTCCTGGGCCTATCTACTCCACAATCATAAAATGTTCTCAACCCCATTCCACCCCATCCAACCACACTGCCTCGGATGGTATAGGGCTCCTGTATTAGCCCTATCATCAAGGGTGTTTCCCTTATGACCTCAGCCATCTCCGCTACCACTTCCCTACTCCTGTGTGTGTTGTATTGGAACACTCTAAGCATGAGAAGACTACTTGCCTCCACTCTCCTCCTTGAGGCTGGCCTCGTTGCTTGTCCTCCTTCCTTTTGAAGGTGATCCTCGTTAGCTCGTAATAGGGCCTCCACTCCTTCTTCTCCAGAATCCGGAGTGAATGGGGATCTATGAAGAACACCATCCACATACCTTTATCCTTCTCGAAGGAGCTAAGTACTCTCCAGAGATCTGTACGCAGACCAGGATTCTGCCCCGCCAAGCGCTCCAGAAATCTCTCTAAAGGACACCTCTTACCCGAGTAATCTTGGGGATATCCTCCCCCTCCAACATAACATATTGAATGTCACCTCTGGGTGTGACAGCCTCTCTGGCTGTCCAGGCCCTGGTCCTCTCGTCGCCGCAAGTGATAAGGAACATGCCCTCACCTACCACGCCGGACTCCTCAAATTGTGGCCACCAACCTTCATCGGGGGTGCCCTTCCTACTCCCAGTATCATCCAGAGCACCCACAAGTTGTGCTCTGACGTGCTCCGCGTCGTCCTCGGTCATCACTTCACCATCTGCTCTGACCACGGCGACCTGTGGCTTCTTGGCCTTCTCCACTTTCGGGCGTTTAGCCTCGGGGACGCTTTCTGGCGTCTCCTCCGCACCCTTCTTCTTCTTTCTCTTTTTGCTGGATTCCCTTGTTTTGGTCTCACTCGGGGTCCGCCTTTCAGCGGTCCCCTCGCTTCGACCAGGGGAGGCCAGCAAAAGCTCCTCGATACTCTTATTTAAACTCTCTGTGGAGGCACCCCTCTCCAGGCCTCTCAAAGGAGAAGCCGGGAGGTTCCCGGCAGTTTCCTGCCTCGAGGATGCGCCCCCACTGAACTCACCTACTTCTACTACATTGGCGGAACAAGTAGCCATGACTGCCGGTGTGCCTTGTTCCTCAACAGCACCGGAGACCTTCGTGGAGATTTTCGCACCCTCATTTGCCACGACTAAGGGCCTTTCTTATTTTGTCCTTCCATGTATTTATTTTCTTGAAAGGGGGGTATAGGGTTAGTGAAGTATGTATAAATGTGGTGTTGAACTGTATGGTGTGTGCTGTTTCCTCACCAGGTCCCTACAACTACAGGTCCCTGGACGAATCTCCAGCGTGTAAGTCGCTCCCCCACGTCCGCCCCAGGTCCTCCAGTGTCCAAATAGACTCTCTGAAGTGAAGACCTGTTTTCGGAGGTCCAAGAATGGGCCTCGTCAGGGCAGCGTGAGATCGCGGTGTGTCTGTGATGTAAAGTAAGTGAAATTGTTGCCACGGCGGGTGCAGAGTAAATGTTGTGTATCCCCATCGTGGTGTCTGCCGCCATTGCCCATTGGCCGTGCAAAGCACGTTGTCCAGTTCCCGCGGCGTGGACGCTCGGGTTCGCTCCAACTGGAATCGCCTAGGCTTTCCACCACTCACAGAGCTGTTTGGAGACCGGTTTTTGGTCTAACTTTTCTTTTCCTACATTTTTGTTAGAGAATATAATTGTTCTACATTCACAGCCATTATTTAAATTAAAAACAGAAAGGACTACCTGGTGTTGAAATAATGATTTAAATGAAACAAAAATTTTAAAAAAGGCAAAAAATTCATTAAGTTTCTAATTATGCAATTAGTAAAAAGACATAAACAATGTGAAAAACATTATTTAGAAGAAACAACATTAAAGAGTAAATATGTTTAATGTTTCAAGATCATAACTTACTAAAAAATGTGTATGAAATTTGTATAAATTAAAGGGGTAAAACATTTATTAGGTGGTTTTAAAACACTTAGGCCTGAAGAAGACTATCATAGTACGGTCGAAAAGTCGGTTTATAACGAATCACTGACGCGGTCTCATCCCAAGTGTTAAGTGTTTTACCTGACAATGGCTGCGGAAGCCTGAAAGATTAAAGAGATATGTACAGGCATTATACTAAAATTACGAACAAATTAAAACTGCTTAATTAAATAAGATATTCTGATAAATAAAGCCTTTTTTACCAGCAGCTCGTCAGTTTCTCACTAAAACACAAAAAACCTCATGGAATGAGATTAGGGTTCACAAAAATTCTACCTCCTTTCAGCGCCTGCTCTAGCGGTTACGTCGCCCCGGATAAAAAGACAAATTGCCGCCCCTTAAGAATATATACACTACCGACCAGAAGTTTGGGATCAGTTAAAAAATTGGGTCCTGGACTACTTCACTATAAGTCGACTAGTTCATTATAAGTCGTGTCCAATTTATATTCCTAAAGTTGCTCTTATATCTGCCTCGACAAGTCCCCACTAGTTTCGTTCGCTGGAAATTGAAGGACGGCAAGTGAAAACCAAAATTTTTGATAAATCTGTAAGATTCTGGCTGAAGATTTTATTGATGTAAAGCAGCTTATCTCTGAAGATATGCTATAGAAGACTTGTGAAGCTTTTGGATGGTACTGACATTTCTTTTAACTGGGTGGCTCTTATAGAGAAATGCTTTATTCTATAGAAGCGCAGGACATCTGGGAGGCGCAGCATGCGGTCGTGGTCTCTAATAACTTAAAAAATCTTTCTCTAAACTGACATCAGTGGATTACTCAACGATTAACAATCTCTTATATATAAAGTACTCAACTCTTCATATAATATCCGCTATAGATGATATGTCCCTTGGCTAATGGTAGTTCATATGTAAATATTAGGTGTAATATCATTAAAATCAGATTGATAGCTCAAATTAGAGTAGCTAGTGTTCGCCATCCCAGGATTTTTTATAATGGAATAGCCCATATATTTGATCCTAAAAGAGTTGCTTTACTTGTGCGGAGGGCAAAAATGATAATGTAATGCATTTTATTTTTGAATGCCCTTATATAAATATTTGAGAAGGAGATTGTTAAATAGATATTTACCTTCACACAGTTCTTATGTTTTTGCTAACTTACTAGATATAGAAAATAAAGAAAAGTTAAACCACTTATTTTATTTTATCTCTGAGGCTTTGGAGGAAAGATATACACAGGTTTGTAAAGGTCTTATTTAATGCCTACGAGGACATCGCTCAAACTCCTTCCCTAAATTAATTTGTATAAATGTATAAAGTCTATTTAAATCATCGTTACTATCCACCTTATTATTCAAGTATTTAATATTATTTTATTGATTTGAAGATTAAGCTGTGATGTTTCTTCTTGTAACGTTTGTATTTTTTGAAAATGTGGCTGGGTCCGCATTGCTGGATAACATCCGGTATACTTTTCGTTAAGTTAACTCTCTACATGAACTTGGTGAATTTGCTCTGACGATGGATGAATATCTGAAACCGGTCAGGAACATAACTATGCATGCTACGACGGATAAAATACCGGATGTTTGTATTTTTTGTTCAGCTTTCAGCAGAGGTCAGTCTCTTGCTATAGAAATGTAGTTTCTTTAGTCAATAAATAAATCAATATTAAATGAAATTTCTCAAGAAATGTTTCAAGTAATTGGACCAGCCATTTCAAGAGGTTTTGAAGCTCTTTCAAAGATATATAAAATACAATATTCAATCAAATATCAACAAATGAAATTAGCCCGTAAATTTTATTGACAAGATTAGTTAAAAGTTCTTGAGCTGTATGTTGGTAGTTACATATAAAATGCTTATATAAATAATGATTATATAGGATGGATTACTTATTTGAATTTATCCTTCAATAACCTTAAATTTCTTATTTTAACATTGTATCTGAGTTATTACACACGATAATATTAATATTCGCAGCCCTCTATAGCTTCTAGCTGCAAAATAAATGTAAAAAATCTAAACTCTCTCCTGAAAAAGAAAGGAGGGAAAAATATCATATCATGCATTATACCAGAAAAATATCTGGGCCAATAATATGCCAAGAATTATCTTAATAGCTTGCGAAAGATATATAATGTAGAAAAATATAAATAAATATTTGAATTTTATTAATTTATATTATTATAATTAATACATTCATTTCTAGCTTAAAAAATAAAGTGTACGCTTTTTTTTTCCAATTATAATGTACATGTAAGTAATTTTTTCATTTTTTGTGATTTTCTTCATAAAAACACCGAAGAATTTTATTAAATTTGGTATACTAACTATATAGTTTGTCAAATACAATTTTGAAAACAGGAGTAAGAGAAAGTTGTGTCAGTGTTTCACACCAGATTTTTTTGTTTTTGTTTTCTAATTAATAAAGTAACTTATTAAAATTAGTATATTTATAGTTATAAAAATGGCCACCAGATCACAACACCTACTGAGAAATCAATTTTATTTATGGTTATATAGTTTGTCACTAGGTGTCGCTAGTTCCAAAGACTTATTGGGAGTCCATTACGCGAACAACTCTCCGTCCCATCACAAAGACGTATTTTAAACTCTGGAGAAATTGTTCACATCAGAGGATGGCGCTGTGATCGGGTTGGCGAATTTTGGAACTACAATTCTGTATATCTAGAAGCTTATGCTTTCTAGCGGCAATCATTTGAACTACTATAAATCCTAAATTAAGTAAGTGCTGATACCTGGCGGTTAATTCAAAAAACTATTTTTTTTTTTATTTCAACTAAAATGTAAAATTTGAATTTTTTTTGTTTGTTTTATAAGAATAGTCCTAATTTTTTGTTATAAACTTCATCTACAACAATTACATTCTTAAAACAGTTGGAAAAAAAAAATTATATTTGTTCCTTAGCTCTATCTCTTTCTTTTTTATGTCTTTTATTAATGATTCAATTATTTGTTAATGGGGGCTCATTGTGACTCTAAAATTAATCAAGTTATTTTCTCTCTTAAGTTACATGAATTTATTATATTTAATACCGATTTAAAATATGCTTCCAAATAATTGTGAAGGGTGTTCCATCCCGAGACTTAAATTGTCCTGCTAATTGCCGTCACAATTAGCTTGCTATATCATACAATGCAACCTTATTTAGTTAAATAGTATAATCCTCATCTCCTTTATTTATCTGTAATACGTGCCCACTAACCGTTCATTTGCAAATGAATTATACAATAAAGGAATGAAGGGGGATTGTTTTATACCAGATTTCTTTTTCCTAAATCGCGGCAGTAGACTAAAAAATTTATGGATGTCAACTCTAGTCTATGAGGGAACATGCAGACTTTGTCAACAGAGCATCATTTTGATTAAGAACATAATTTTTTTCTTGTACAACCTTTATTTGAATCTTATTTTTCGCATTATTTGTTTGTCTCAAAAGTTTTATTTTCAGGACTTCATCAGTCGTCAGTTATTTTAGTGGTACTTTAGAGAAAGCATATATTTCTAATCAGTTATTTTAGTGATAATTTAAAGAAAAGCAAATTGCTATTGTTCCTTCAGAAAAATGTGGCAAATAAAAGTGTTAAAAATTTATGTGTTGATAGTATTCAACGTTTACAGAAAATCGTTGCAGCCAATTTCGAGAAAATCACGAAAAAGTGAAAAAAAAGAAAAAGTCAGTACATTTGCACTGTCGGATGGATTTTGCCGTCTGTGCAATCCAAAAAGTAAATTCTGGCAAATTGAATTAATTACAACTGGTTTTGTTCTTAATTTGTTTGCAAAGTTAAGCCTTTGCACTTCTATGGCTAGTTGCAGTGCTCGCTCTAGCGGTTATGTCGCCCCGGACAAAAAGACAAATTGCCACCCCTTCATATATATACACTACCGATCAGAAGTTTGGGATCAGTAAAAAAATTTAGTTAGTTACTAAAATTCTTTAAAGAAAAATACAGTTACATTTTAATAAGAATTTTCCAGTAACGTGATTTATGCATAATACTTCCCCCATTTAAATGGCACCTTTTAAAATAAATATTTTATTAACATAATATACCTCGAAGGATACCTCTATATGCCCGGTGCCCTTCTGCGGTTGCCCAAGAGCCTCATTCACGCCTCTAATAGAAGACTTGCATCTGCGATGGTGGGAAAGAGCCCAGGGCAGAGGCAGGCTAAATTCTTTGTTAAGACATTTACCTACATTCACTAGGGATCTACAGAGCCATAGCCGAAGAGATATAAGAATAATAGTGGGCCTATTAACAGGGCATTGCAGGCGGCTGAATAGGCACACACCATTTACTACTAGCAGACAATGCGTTATGCGAAGAGGAATACCCGGCACAGGTCCTTTGTGAGCGTGTCGGCCTGGGGAGGACAAGGTTTCTTCAACTGGGGACTAGCAACCCGTAGTCACGAGCTTCATGACGGAGCTTTGCTAGGCCTGATTAAGAAGGCGAAGCTGAGGGATGTCATACCCAGGGGATCAACAATGGACCTCTCAATGAAGGTCGCAATGGAATGAGGAGTGGCCCTACTCCTTCCAATTTAACATAATATACACTTTGCCCTGTGAGAAACAATTTACCTCTTGGATTTGTTAGTAATTCACAGCGAATAATTTCTTTCAAATTACTGATTCTGTTTATAGATTAGGACTTTGTATTGTTTGTCAATAAATCATTATTTACTTACTTTTTATTCTATTTTATTCAATTGGAATTAGTTCACTCCTTGAGCTTCACGGTTTACGAGTGTATCTTTTTGCGTTTACGATTATATCTTCACGGTTACGAGTACATCTCATTGCAACATTGATTTTTCCTCTTTTCAATTAATACGAAATAGGCAAAGTTAAAGAACTGAGTGTTGCCATTTGAGCTTTACATAAAATAGTAAAATCAGAACGAAAACTAACGGCTGAACCGAAAATTTCAAAAAATGGTGTTCAACATGCTATCAAACGGTTTAAAAATTATGGTGATCATGAAGATTCATACCGCTCCGGGAGACCAAAATCAATAACCAAAGGTGAAGATAACTTCATTATTTTATGAAGTAAAAAAACAGACGACTCACCAATTTCTGTCTCAACTGTACAAAGGCGACTTCGACAAGCGAACTTAATGCAAAGAGTTGCAACGTGAAACCATTATTAAAGGGGGAAAACAAGAAGAAACGTTCAGAGTGGGCTTGAAATACAAAGACTTCATGGTGAAAGGTTGGAGGAACCTTTCTGCTCAGAAAAACCACATCCACAATGCATAATACCCATGTTATGCACGGAGAGGGCTCGGTCATGGTTTGGGGGTGTTTTTCAGGCTATGGAATAGATGATCTCGTCCGTATTGACAGGATAATGAAAAAATAAAATTATAAAAGCATTTTAGAAAATCACGTCTTACCCTGCGGTCAGCGATTGATTGAAGAAAAAATCATTATGCAACAGGACAGTGATCCCAAACATAGTTCTAAATTATGTAGACAATACCTTAAGACCATATTGAATCATAGATGAAAAATATGTGTCAATATGGTCTGGCCCTCGCAATCCCCGGTCTTGAACCCAACTTTTATGGGATGAGCTAGATGGAAAAGATCGTATCAAGTGCCCTAATTCTTCAGATGTTCTTGGCGGACACTGTACAGTGTGTGGAGTAATATTGAATTCGAAACAATCAAGAAATTTGATCGAGAGAATGCCTAGAATTATAAAAGAAGTAATTAAGCTTAGAGGTGGGCACTTTGATGAAAAAGCCGTTAAGTCGAAATTTATTTTTGGGAAAGATTTACACTTTGCAATGAATTTGTCATCGCTTATGTTATTGTATATATATTAAATATAACAGTTTTTAATTACTGACTTTTATTTCATTCATAACAAATCATTAAATTAACAAAAATAAATATAATACATTTTTATTCTAGGTGTTCCAAACTTTTTACCAGCAGGGTCTATATTTTTTTAAGCAAGTCTATGCATGTTCAACACTAGCTGGAGCAGCACTCTGTTTGCGTGCTAATGCTATTTTATTCAGAGAAATATATGCTTGTCCAAACAAATTCTGCGATAATTTTTCAATAATAGTGTAAATATTTTTATCTTTAAGACATAAACAATATAAATACGCTACTATAAATTTTTTGCGAACGAAAAAATCGATTAGTGAAATTTGAGTATTTAAAATTTGACACTAAAATATTTTTCCCACACTTACAGCCAAAATAGCGCCCCGGACAAATGTCCGGGTTGCCCGGCACTGCTCCTTTACATCTAAATGGCCTTTTCCTCCAATTCACTTCATTCTGCTACTTTTGTCCTCTTCAGTGCTACCGACCCTCATAACATATCATAACAAATCATTAAATTAACAAAAATAAATATAATACATTTTTATTCTAGGTGATCCAAACTTTTTACCAGCAGTGTTTATATTTTTTAAGCAAGTCTATGCATGTCCAAACACAAGCTAGAGCAGCACTCTGTTTGCGTGCAATTTTACTAGATGGTCCATAGAAAATTAAAGAATGTAATCCGCGAAGCAAAGAATTAATAACAGTACTTTTGCCGACATTAGAAGGCCCGTATAAATACAAATGTTTTTTTTTATAATAGTAAGACGTTGTGACAAAAGTATCATACCATGTATAAACCTGATTACACCAATCAAAATCTACCCGTATATCAGGGTATATATAGCTATAACCAAGGCGAAGCTTTGAGCGTACCTCTTCATACATGTTTATTAAAAATTTGTAATTGTTCCTATGTTCAACAACAAAGGGATGGCAAAAACTGAAAACTTCCATTTGACTAAAATAATGGAAACACTGAAAACGAACAGAGAGCATTGAAATTTTAAAATTATGCAAGCAATGCTCGTCCTCCTTAGTTATATATTTCAGTACATTCCGTTCAGACCTCACTGATTGTATATCAAAATGATCAACATCAAATATTGCTTTAAAATAATCTCCCACATCAGCCAGCAACAATTTTTCCACAAATTTAACATATATATGTACATGATACTCACTGTGGGAACCTCTCTGACCTGTTTCTAAACTAATATAATAACTAATCACAGTCGCAAACAGTTCTAAATTCAGTAAAACTAAGTCCCGTTTATAAAACGATGGTTTCTCCCCACCTAATGGTAAAGTCATGAGAAACTGACTACCACCACGCTGACGCTTCTTGACCTTAGTGGGAGGTGAAGAACCGACATGCTCACGCTTGCCACTAGACGTCTGTTGTATGACCTTCATACTTAGGAATCTTAGTGAAGACTGACTTGAGCTTAACCCGTACGCGTATATAAGTAATACTAGTATACGCGTACGGATACGTTCTACAGACCAGTTCCCTTTACGGAAACAGGAAAAAAAAAACACTTTTTGCACTAGATTAAGGGCGCTTCGCGCCTTTTATTAAAATAATTAACACTGCATCTGTTCATCAAATTCATTAAAAAATATAAAGTTATCTATACCCAAATATTCTGTTAGTCCTATCCTTCTTACATTCATGATTTAAATTATAAACAGTATTAAGTGAATATACTCCAGGTAGTGCATACATCAAACCACCAATGTTTCGCATACATTTCGAATTGACATCATACGATTCATATCTTAAAGTATAGGCACGTCTATTATAACAGTCCTGTATATTTTCACATAATTCCTCCCACTAACATTTTCATGAAACAATTCCAATATATCTATAACCATATTAAAATCAAAATTGTTTATGGCACAGAATGCAACAAATTTCAAATGATTTGCATAGAAATTTAAATTGGTACAAAACATAATTTCCAAAAAGTAGGCAGGCCAGTTTTTCAAATTATGACTCTCTTGCAAACGCTCAAAAGCACTTATTCTTCTAGCTTCCATCTACAAAATATTATAAAGACACGTTATACAAACGTCCAGAAAACATAAACCTGTAATATGTTCGTACTCTACAAGTTACATAACTAGCTATCATTTGAGTTGCATCAACTTGTTCATTTTCTTTGTTCACCATCAAACGGTCTGACATATAACAGAGGAGGCGGTTTATTTCTCTTAGTTCATTCACCTGGATGGCATCGCATTTAGATTCATGTATGATTAGAGTACATGTAGCGGCTTTAGTGTCAAAGAAAGAATGAAGAAATGAACTAAGAGAAATATTTCACAGTAAGAGAATGTAATTAAGGATCTACTAGGGGATTCACGTGCAAATATGCTCTTATTGACAAGCCACTACTGATGTTAGGATCCTTACCGATAAAATCAGTACCTTAATTAATAAATAAATTTTATTTATGCTACATATTTATTGTAAAAGCAAAATCTGTTAAATCAAATAGCAATAATTGCTATTGCTCACTGCGGATACTATTGGCTTGGGCATCTTGAATGGAGAAGCCATCCAGCAATGACACTCCTGGCATGCGAAGATTATCTTTAAGCAACTTCCTTTACAGTCTTCTTGTTGTATTCGATGGCAAACTTAAGTTGGAGATGAGAGAACTATTATGTTATGATAGTGTTTCGTGAAACTTTTTGTATTTGGTTATGATCATGTCTCTCACAAATGGAGGTCAGTGTGTAGTGTAAGGTTTGAGACGTAGTAGGTACATCAGTAATGTATCGTAGAAGTTTAGATCGGATAGCTTGTATTCTGTGGTTGGAAGGTTTGGTAGAACCCCAAACTTCGCACCCTTACATCCATATAGCCGAATTATAATTTTGCACATAAGTATCATTTTATATATATAATGGAAATTTTTTAACAGCTGATTCACTTTTTCTTTTGAAAAAGTTCCTGTATTTTAGAAGTCACTAAGTGTATTTACTATCTTTTTTATAAAGATAGGATTTAATAAGATTACAATTAAACCTGAGTCACACGGATAAAATCTTTTTTCACTCTCTTCAACACATCAAATTAACCAAGGTTTTCTAGGGTCTTACGAGGTATATTTCAGGCCAATGTTTGCCTTTATTTTCCTTTTTTAACTGAACGGCATCTTCCGTCAGGATATTAAGTTGTCGCTCTCTTTGAGTCCACAAATTCCCTTTAATCTATAAAAATATAATCTTCCCGCAGATTTTAGGTATTTTACCTTATGAAGGATCATAGTTAATAATTTGTATTGCCATTAAAGTAATATGTAGTTTCGACTAAAATTGTTTGGTCCTTAGTCGAAACAATGAAAAATTAACTTTTTTCTATAATGATGCTCAAAGAATTTGAAAATAAATGGAAAATAATAAAAAGAAAAATTATTTTAGAAATGTAATTAAATTAACAAATTAATCATAATTTATTGGTATACATTACAAACTTTGGCATATCAGTAACCATTTATTTATTTTCTTAATTATTATATTATGGGCAAAGCTTATTTCCGTTTCTTGTTTCGTTTACCCAGTATTTGTCTCAAGTTTCTGGACATGAAATAAGGCCTTTCAACAGACCCATCATTTCTTTCACAGTCTTCAACTAAGAAATAGTAAACAACAAGTTTTAATATTCTAACATAATTATTAATAATTATTATTAATTATATTATTAATAATTAATATATTATTAATTATTATTATTAATAATTATTATCTTAGAAATGAATAATAGTTAATTAGTAACTTACGAAAACATAAGAAAAGTGTATCAACTGCTACCGAATACACCCCAAAAAATGTAGCTGCAATAAGATAAGAACCAACTGCAATCGCCAGTAAAGGAAACGCCCCTTCGTAATGGAGGTTCAAAGTATTTCTTTGGAATATTAAAAAATATGTTCCAGCTACTACTGATCCAGTTATTACTAATTTTCCAATAAAAAACAAGAAATCGGTAACCTAATGAAAAATATTAAAAAAAAAAAACGAAATAGAAATTATTAAACAGTTGATTTTCTATTCTCTATTACAAATTACAAATTTATATTATTATAGAAAATTAAAAAAAGAGCATGTGGCCTAGTCCTGAAATCTGGTTTAGAACATAGATGTTCAGCTTGACCCATTTTAATGCAGAAAACTAGTCCCCTATTCCTAATAAATTAACAATATATTGTCATTAAAAAACACGATTTTCTCTTACTGTAATTAAACAATTATAAAATGGAGACATTTACTTCAGACTTCAAAGTTTTACAAGTTGCCCTAATAAAAATGTAGTAATGGTACATGTTGATTCTTTGTACATAGGCAGATATTTACAAGGTATTATTGCGATTACAGTGTACTCCAGCTAACAGCGTCAAAATCAAAACTAAGTAACACTTGAAATTTTATAACTCACATTTCCCAAAACCCTTCAAAAATAAAAATGTATATGGAAAAAATATTTGAACTTAAAAATTATAGATTTATATCTATGCAGTTAGCATTTCAAATTGAACGTTGAAGCCGTTTCCGAGAAAATTCTAAAATACTCAGATACCTTATTCTGTAAAATGGCACTTCCGATTAACCGTGTTTTTCAAATTTGGTATTAGCAATGCTTTTAATGAAGCGTAATATTAGTACATAGATGGTACAACCAAACATTGTACTTTGTGGAAAGCTTAATGTTGCGGCTCCCGCAGACACACCAAACATCAATTTTCTCGGAAAATTATAGGCAAATAAATCTGTATGTTTAAAGAAGTACGAAGTTTAAACAAAACTGTCGGGGCCATTTCAAGAAAATTACGAAAAAATGAACAAAAAGTTCCGGAGGATTTGCCCGAAAGTAGGTGACAGATGCCATGGTGATTCTGTATGGATTACCAAGCTTGAGTTGGAAAGTGACTTTGCATTTTTGAGATATTTTTTATCCATACACACACACATACACAATTTATCTAGAAATATGCAGATTATTACACTAATCTTTGTAAAGAATAAGGTAGTAAGGTCATTGTGGTTGAGTCCGCCCAGCTGGAAAGCATCAGAGATATTTTCCGTGATAGCCTGGTTCATTTTGTGATTATCGAGCGGATTCGAGCGTACGCCCATCATCAAGATGTTTTGTCAAAACACTGCCACAACACAGACTTGCACAGTACGATAACCCAGCAAAATCAGTTAGATACAGTCTTGAAAGTATTATGTTAAGACCTAACTAGGTTAAGAGGGGATTGGCCACACCTGACTAAGGCCACATGTTGTTAAACACTTCCAAAACTGTGCATAAACTGATTTTGCTCTGGGCAAAGCCTGTCTTATCGCACTGTTTTAACAAAACATCCTGATAGTGAGCGAGCACCCGAAACCGGTCGATGATTACAAATGAAGCAGGCTACCACGGAAAATATGTCTGATATACTAGGTTGTTATAAATGTTTTTGACATGAAAATAAAAATTCCGGTGAAAACTTTTTTTCTTTTTAATTTGAGGCGCGACCATATTTATGGTCAATGGTGCCCGGAGCCTTCTGAGTGCACAGCCGGATTCCGGATAGAGTTCTCTCGCTATAGACAACACTGTCCATCACCCAACAGTGAGCTGTAGAGGCTCCTAGGAAGAAAAAATCTAAGGGTAGCCATCACTGGACCTCGAACCCGGTACCTCCGCGTGAGGGTTCTCTTACGCTACCACTTCCTAACCCTTCATAATCCTGCCACGATGAAAATATGATAATCGAATAATTCTCTTTATAGTGTAAAACCAAATAAACATCGAAAGATATAAATAGCTGATTGAAGTAATAAATCTTTAACATACCTTGTCTAATACAATCACTCTTAGAACATTTCTCATAAGTAAATTAAAAGCATCTTTTGCGGACATACAAAAGTTTTTGCCATGTATTGCGCACATAATGTATGCATTACGATTAATAAAACGTAGAAACTTCTCTAAACACCAGAAGAAGCATTTTAGACAACAAAAAAATGCCTTCATAATGGTGTTTTCATAACTTTTGACTTTTTTCTCTGTATATTCAATGATGGCTCGAATGAAGGAACAAATTGAAATGATCAATGATCCCAAGGCTATTGTACCCAAATGATATCTGAAAAAAGATATAAATTTTGAACAAATTTATTTTAAAAGAGAACAATTTATCTAAAAATAGAAGAGGTTATATACTAATCTTTATAAAGAATAAGAAGTACTAAGTTGTCACAAATGTGCTTAAGCGCAAAAACCGTTTTATTTCAAAGAAAAAAAATAAAATTGCTTATTTGAATCTTATTCTTCAAAATTTAAACCTTCATTTGCCACTTTCATCTACCTTACCGCAAGCATTTCAATTTAATGACGTACTAGTTCTTAATCTTAAGGCTCCGTCTCCTCAAGAATCAGGCCATATATAATACTTATTCATTCAATTGCCCTTCAAAAATCCGCTTTCTCTCTCTCACTCTCTCTCTCGCGCACACACACACACAAAACACTTTTTCCTGTTCAGACACTGCAAAACATCCATTTGTGATATTTCACGTAATAAAGTCTGACATGATCACTATCTATTAGAGCAGCTGGAAAGAATTGAAGCTAACTATTCAATGTTCAATTGCACATCTAATTCTCTTATTGAAAATGACAAATTTAGATCTTTCGATAAATGAACTTTCTCTAAGCAATTGAGAGAGTAATGACCAATTATTATTAAAAACGTGATCTTTCCTCATAATCTGATAATTATCCCGGTTATTTCACTAGCATCGCCTTGCTCTATATATTGGGATGGTGCAAACATTTCGTAATTGCCGTTTTTGCATTGTTGAACTTCCCTTTTGATAAAAGATCACATTCTTAATCAAATGTGGTTATTTATTTCTCTCTTATACTTTTATGTTTAGGCTTTTAGATTTTTTGCTTTACTTGTAACTTACTTGTTTTATATATATATATTTTTTTATTTTACGGAAATAATGTTAGAGAAAAAACCAATACTTAGTATTTTCTTCTTTTCAAACTGGGTTTCAACCATCGGAGATAACTTGCAACATCAACAACGCATTTGGTATTTAGTCCTAGAACCGTCTAAAGAACATACTTTACAATAGCAGTTCAAAACGTTGGAAACGAGAGTCTTGCAGATAAGGAGTGAGCCGGCCGTCAGAAGTTGACATCATCCAATTAAGGACAATTTCGAAGCTGATCCTCTGACAACTGCATGAAAAGTGGCCGAAAAATACTCAACGTAGATCACTGTACGATTGTTCGTCATTGAAATAAGCAAATTGGAAAAGTGAATAATTCCTAAAATGGATGTCTCATAAGCTGATCGAAAATGAATAAAAAATACTCGTTTCAAATATCGTAGTCTCCTAATCTATGCAACAACAATGAACCGTTTTCTGATTGGATTGTAACATGCGAAGAAGAGTGGATTTTATACGTTAAGCAGTTGAAGACCAGCAGAGTGGACCGAAAAAATTCTACCAACTGATCATCAAACATCATGGCCACTGTTTGATGGTCTACTGCGTCTAATACAGTGTAGTTTTCTGCATCCCTGGCGAAACCATTACATATGAGAAGTATCCGCAAATCGATGAGAGGCACCAAAAATTGCTTCTTTCCTTCATTGTTCAACCAAGCTTCAAAAGTTGAAGTAATTGTGTTACGAAGTTCTGCCTCGCCCGCCATATTCCCCTGACTTATTACCAACCAAATACTACTTTTCTTCAAGCACATCGAAAACGTATTTGAAGAGAAAACACTTCCACAACCAGCGATGCAAAAAAATGCAAATCCCAAAGCACGGATTTTGATGGGAGGGGAATAAAAAATTTTTAATTTGTGCTGATAATGTTGATTAATGAATCGTTATACAGCTTTAATATTTTTTAATTTGCTTAAAAAAGATTACATTTAGTATTCTTTTCTACGTTTCGACGCTCAGCGTGTCATTTTCAAGGAAATATGTTATTAAAATTTATATAAATCTGAAATAATTTGTATAAATTTTAATAACATATTTCTTTGAAAAGACTCGCTCAGTGTCGAAACATAGAAAAGAATACTAAATATAATCTTTTTTAAGCAAATTAAAAAATATTAAAGCTGTATAACGATTCATTAATCAACATTATCAGCACAAATTAACATAGATAAAAACAGCCAAAAAATCCTACAACTGTTAAATTAAAAAATTTTTTTTTCTCATTGGCAAAAATGAATTTGGTTATAATGGTATTTATTTTTACTGATAAAGACTTATTTGAGCCTAGTTGTAATGTTTTAGAATTTACTGCCCGAAACCCAACATTTTGCACCAGCCCTATATATCGGATTTGGATGGGTTTGCAATGATGGATAACGTCTGGATTTTTATTCATCGTAGCATGCTTATTTCTGACCGGTGTCCATTAGTTCAAAAACAATGTGCCATACAATCAATCATGACAGAAACATAAAAATGAATTCAACTTTCTATCAGAACTTGATAGCCTTGATTAGGTAATGGATGAGATTCCGAAACCGATCTGAAACAACCAAAATAAGCATGTACTACCGATAAAGTTCCAGATGCTATACACCGTTCCTCAGATCTTAGACATGCGAGTAACTGGAATGAGTAGACACCACTTTTAGTAATTTATATTTTGTTCACTTTTTTCAAAAAGCTGGTAAATTAATAATAATGTTTTTGGTGTTCGTTACGACCGCTTGTTAAATTTCTACCGACGTTTCGGCAAATTGATTAATAAATTGTTTACAATGCCCAGCTACATACACACGATAAACATCTCAATATTTAAAAAATAGACTGTACCAACATAAATACGACTGTAAAACTAAAAAAAAACGACCGACTGACATGACTACAGCCCTAACGAAACACTGCATACAATACAAACATGAATTTGACATAGAAAACACCAAAATTCTCTCCATCAACAATAATAATAAAAAAAGAAATATATTGGAAATGATGCATATTAAAAAAGATAAATTATCCATTAATTTTAGAACAGACATCAAAAACCTATCCCTCAATCTCCTGGAATTTCCAAAACAGCATACAGACTAAGACACGGTTTTCCCATCCGCTCTCCTAGCCCTTTATAAACCTTGACCCATGGACTCATGGTATATCACAGGTTAAACTAGATTAATTACTATTGGAATTCTAACTGAAAATTTTTGTAAGTTACATTTCCTAAGTTATCTCCTTACTTTACTCTTATATATGCCACATATTTTCTAATAGTTGTGATTTAGATTATTTAATAGTTGTGATTTAGTTTATTATTGATCTGGTCTACAACAATAATTTAAAATAAATATAATTGTACTATATATATATCATATTCTGTAATTAGTTTATTTATATAGTTTAGTTTAAAAAATTTTTATTCTGGAAATATTTAGTTTAAGTTCATATTTTCTTTGGTTCTATTTTTCATTGATTTGTATTTCAACCTTTGTACAGACCCTGAAGAAGGCAATAAATTTGCCGAAACGTCGGTAGAAATTTAAAAAAGAGTTCTTTTTATGACCGAACCTCAAAATCCATTTTCAACATTGAATACAGCGGTCGTAACGAACACCAAAAACATATTATATAATTTTATTATATAAATATACATATATAAACTCACCTTAGGGTTCTAGCCGTGGATTCAGTTACGGCAAAAAAAGGCACTCTTCTTTTATCAAAAGTCCAATACCATTTGGCAAAAGTGCCAGCTAGAATCATATCTGATAGGCCGGAAACGAACCAAAGGCCCCAAAAGAAGCCAAAAGCGTTAAATAAATGCAAGTATACAACAAAAGAACCAGAATCCATCTCATAATATCGGCAACCAGCCGTAGTGCAGGTAGTACCAGAAGACTGATTATGGCACAATTCTTGAAATAACTTTGGATTACATACGTCACCGTTTTTTAAATTCTGAAAAAAAAAAATGATTTTTAGAAAACTATAAAACCCATAATATCTATTTCTAAAACAAATAAATAGAAATTTATTTCTAAAAAACTAAATCCTAAGTTTCAATATCTGTCTTTAGCATAATAACACAATCTATTTTTACTTTCTCTTACTCCTAAGTAAGAGGAAGTATTGTAATCGTGTCAAATTTTCGATATCGAGTTTTCACCAGAATATCCGTTTTGAGGTCCCCTGAGTCCAAAAAAGTGGTTTTTAACAAATGGTCTGTGTGTGTGTGTGTGTGTGTGTGTGTGTTTGTGTATGTATGTGAACAGCATAGCTCAGAAACGAAAAACCGTAGAAAGTTGAAACTTGATATTCCGTTTAGGTATCACCATGGGATCTGACACTACGTTATCTGTCAAAATTCCTCAACCGGAAGTACCACTTTACTAGTTGGATTTTTTACTTTTTTGCGATTTTTTTAAAAATGGCTCCAACAATTTTCTTTAAACTTGAAATATCAACCACATATTCAAAGAGCTACAACTTTTATTTGAAACATTTCTCCGGGAAAATGCAATGAAGGGCACTTTTGGGGGAGGGGTGGAGTTAGGTTTCCATGTAAAGTGCTATTTCAGTTTATTAGACAGTTCTGTCATCTAAATAATGTTAATTAGAATTAAATATGTTGTTGAAATTCCGAGTTTGAAAAAATTGGATAACCGGAAGTGGCGTTTACTTTACCACTTTATTAAATGATTTATTCTCTTTTTCGCAATTTTCTCAAAAATGGCTTCGACGATTTTTTTGAAACTTCATATATAAATTAAACATGCAAAGATCTACATCTTTTATTTAAAACATTTCTTTGGGAAAATTCTTTTAAGGGCCGTTTTAGGGAAGGGGTGGGGTTATGTTTTTCTCTAATCTGCTATAAATAGTTGATTATACAATTCTATCATCCAAACATAAGTAATTAGAAATAAATAGATGGCTGAAATTCAGTTTCAAGAAAATTAGTAAACCGGAAGGGCGCTTTTACTGAACAGTTTTTTCAGTTTTCGACGAATTTCATTCAAATTTGGTACACAAACTATGAAATTTGTCAATTATAATTTTGAGAACTGGAGTAAGAGAAAGTTGTGTGAGTGTTTCACACCAGATTTTTTTTTTACGATTTCGATTTTTATAATACATAATACAGTAAACTTGTAATTAAATTTAAATAAAAGTTTTCTGATCTTGAGAGAACCAAGATGAATTTCTCGTACTTTAATTCTTAACATTCTATCTGACCAATTTTCTTGAAACTTAAAATTTTAAAAAAACCGCCTTTAATATAATAAATAAGGGCAAATTGGTTACATTCCCTTATTACTGTAAAAGAAAGTATTGTGATCATGTGAAATTATTTATATTAAGTTTTATCAGAAATATATTTTTTAGGTCCTGCTGACAACAAAAAAGTTTCTACCAAATGATTTATAGAAATATGTATTATACATACGTAATATACATATATAGAAGCAAAACAAAAACCAGGAAGTTCATACTTGATATGGTTGAACATGGCCAACCCATCTAAGTATATGTTTAATAGAACTGTAATAACTGAGGGGGATGGACGTTTCACACCAGATTTTTTTTGTCCATCCACCTTTGTTTTTACAAAAGAAGGTTTGAAATCAGTAAAAGAAAATATTTTCAAGTAAAGGTAAATCTTGTATTTTATACATTAAATTCGGAAATTAGTAAAGTATTTAATGATCTATAATATTATTATAAGTGTTTAGATAAATATTATTTACTACTGAAATGGCATTTCAAAGGAGAGTTCAATAATGATGAACCTCTGCCCAAAATATTTAAAATCAATGTTGCAAAAAATGATCGAATAAATATGTGATTTCCGAAGTTTTATAACATATAGAAAATGCGTGTGTTTATGTATGGTAATATAACATGCTGAAAGAATGTTATATTAGCTGTTTCCGAGAAAACTGCTATAAAAGGAAAAACAAATCAATAATGTTGCAATTTCGATAGGCGGATTTTTCAGAAAGCTTCTAAACGGGATCCCCTGAGTTCTAAACGGGTTATATACAATATAACCATCCCTTGATTTTTTTTTTATATTTTACTCCCCAAACCGCTACCACGCACAAACACACAAAACATTAGCTACAAATATTTTTTTTCAGAGCACCTAAAATATATATACGAGGCATGTCCAGTAAGCAAGTGTACTGAGGCTCTCACAGCCGTAGGGATTTTGTTTTCGACATGTTGGCTACACTGTCGTATAGCCTGATTCCTCCCCTCCGCAACGAGACCCGTTCGAGGTCAGTATGTTGAGAACTGCTGACGTGATAGTACATTTCGTGAAAAATTTCAATCCAATCTCCCACCAAGTGTGAAATATTCAAGGTCGGACATGAGTTTTTGAGACGCTACAAACTCCATGGAGATGAATTTCTCCGCTCCATCATTACCGGAGATGAAACTTGGGTTG
Source organism: Triatoma infestans (assembly GCA_011037195.1). NCBI lineage: Eukaryota > Metazoa > Arthropoda > Insecta > Hemiptera > Reduviidae > Triatoma > Triatoma infestans. Next base: position 50,443 of record JAAEAF010007819.1, read on the forward strand.
CACAATACACACCTGAAACTAAAAGGCAATCTCAGCAGTGGCGTCACACCTCTTTACCCTCAGCCAAAAAGTTCAAAACCACAATTTCAGCCAAGAAAATCATGGCATTCGTGTTTTGGGACTGTCAGTCAAGGCATAATTTTAATTGAATATAGCCTCAAGGGCATGTGAGACCCTAAAAAAATTGCGGAGGGCGATTCAGAACAAAAGGAGAGGCATGCTAACAAAAGGAGAGTGTGCCTGCTGCACGACAATGCCAGACCACAAGAAGGCCAACGCCAAGAAGGAACTGCTTGCCTCGTTTAAATGGGATGTCCGAACCATCCCGCGCATTCCCCTGACCTAGCACCTTCAGATTACTGTCTCTTTACCTCCCTGAAGCTGCACATGGGTGGAAAAAGGTTTTCAACCGAACGAGGAGGTGAAGGGGTTGGCGGGAAACTACTTCGAGGAAGGCATCAAAAAATTAATACCCTGATTCACCTGCATTGAGAGGAATGGTGTCTATGTCGTGAAATAGCTTACATATGTACTAATGTAACCAGGTAATTTTTTTGTTCAATATATATATATAAGAAAACTCAGTTTTGAAAGCGGTAGGAGAAAGTAAAAATGAAAAAAAAAAGGCAACCCAAAAAATAAATAAATGAAAAAAATGCTCTTATTTAATTAAGTGACATAGTTTACTCATAACATTTAAATAATAAACTGTTAATTTGATAATAATTATTTTTTTTAAATTATGAAAAATCAATTAAATACCTCATATTTATCTTCGCATTTACACATGCCATTTAATCCATGCGCTTTAAAAACTTGCGTACCAAGTGAAAATAAATGGAACGCAATAAAAAGTACCCATATAACAACGCAACATTTAAGACACCACGGTATTATAGGAAAAAATAGTGTTGAAATTACACTGCTAATTGCTCTGAAATTTTTAAATTAGAATTAAAGTTTGTTTTCTATTAAAATTTTAAAGAAAAAAAGGAAATAACATTAATAAACCTACTTGCTTCCTTCTTTTATAAGCGTTATTGCTATAACTATTCGTTTTCTTAAAAATATTATAACGATCAAAGCAATAAGTAGTAAAATTCCTAATATGATTGTAAGAGTAAGCCATAATTCTTTTATATTAGCTAGATTTTCCAATTGCCCCTTTATCATTTTACTCGTAACTGGTGGAGGTTCATTATCTCTTAGATATATATATCTTTTTACACTAAGTACAGCACCTAAAAGATTGAATAAGGTTTATTAATTTTAAATTAGTTAATAATTTTAGTAAAATTTACAAAAATTGCAAGAGATTAATAACCTGTCATTATTAAGGCTAAGATGGCTACAAGGGATAACCAGGTCATAATGCCAGCAATCCATCTTAACAGAGTAATATATACAAAACTCACAATAATAGCTATAAGCAGAGCAATAACAATATATTTCCAAGTCTTTATCAGATCATCCAAAACTTGGGATGCAAACTGTAAACAGAAAAATTTGTTAATAATTAAAACAAAATCTAAAGAAAAAGGAGAGTGTTTTCTCTTCAAATGGTATTTTAAAATAGCTTAAAATAATTCATGCTATGTGCAATTTTTAATTAAAAAAAAAATAATAATAATAATAATATATCCAAATGTTTGCTTATATTCGGGATACCTCATCAATAGAAATTGTTGTAATGTGCACTGTTGAATTGGATAATGTTTCTAAAGCAAAAGGCAAACCCGTGTCCTCTAAAAATTGGTATGAACCTGATAGATCTTCATGTGATGGTAGGCAATGATAGTTTACTGAAACAACATATTACATGCCCTAAACCTTCTTAAATACATGCATTCTAAATTTTAATATTTGTTCAAATGCTGCAGTTGTACACGATAATTTACCATGCTTAGTTTTTAGAGAAGGTGCTTAACTTAATCAAGTTATTAGTTGTCATGCTTATTAAGAGATATAACTACTTTTGATACACTATTAATACAATTTTATTATTGCAAGATGGTGCTTGGTTCGGAATCAAATTATATTAGATTTGTGTTCATTTTTAAATTAGATCAAATATTTGAATTAATTTAGGATTACCGATATCAATAATATTTTATAGTGCGTCTTCTTTGTCTTCCAGTAAGTTACTAAAGGTTTTCATAATTAAAGCTTGAGAACTGCATTTCCAAGTTTGGTAGCAAACAGTTTTTCCTCACATTCGGAACATTTACTCATTTTCTACCTGTATGTATAAAGATAGATGCAGGTATCTCTTTTGAATTCGTTTAATAAACAGATCTGGCTTAAGGCATACTTGTGAGCCACAATCGCGTAGGTCCCCGTGCCCCATCTAATAAACCAGGAAAATAGAAAAGAAACTGACAAAAAACACATAACTGTATCTTATCTATGTTTTATGTCTATATTTATGTTTCAGCTAGGTCCTATGTTCCATGTATATAAGCTGCTTTATAACCTCCCGCATATACAACAAACCAACAAGTGTGACTATAACAGAAACATTGCATTGAAGTGAACTCTCTACATGAAATTGGTGAATTTGCTCTGACGATGGATGAATGATCGAAATAAGTTTTAACTTACAGTTTCTTTTTTCTTCCCTATCCCCCCGCAATTATAAATCAAACATTAAAATCGCGGGAAGCTTGTACTTGACATGCCTTTTTGGTATTACGAGGAGATCCAAATGGAAGATTTTGGTCGAAATCCTGCTACTTCACTGAATAGCTGCCAACGATTTTCTTTATAATCTTTGTTTAATAATTAAATCATACAGCTATAAACTGTCATTTCAGTAATTTACAATCATACGACTTTAAGTAACATTAAAGGAACGTTAAAAGCATTGCAGAAATTTGGAGTTTGGAGAAAACAGGTTAATCGGAAGCCATAACTGTATGATTACATTGTAGTTCAGAAGATAACACTATTAGGACTGAGCTAACACAAATAATATTTTTAATTTAACGTCACAGATTCCTCAAAACGCTTAAAAATAAATTTTTAAACTGTTTCATATAAAAGTGATTACTTTTTATATCTGTGTAGTAAGAATTTTAAGCTTAAAGAAAATCGTTAAAGGAGTTTTTGAGAAAATTCCAAACAATACAAAAGTCTATTTTTTATTGTCGAACTTTCGGTAAATCAATTTCCAAATTTGGAATTCTAGCAATGCTATACAATTGGTAGAATCATAATTGTATAGAATTAATGCTTTAGAGGAAACCTTAACACCACTGCTACTACTCCAATATCCTCAAAATTAATTTTTTCTGGAAAAATGCTTCAAATAAGAGATATAGGATTCATGTGTGAGGATAGTATACGAAGTTTAAAGAAACGCAAGTAGTGAATAATCTAAAGGGAACATTGCAGGACCCGAACCTGGAGACTCCGCTTTTCTAGTCCAGCAGGCTACCACTGAGCTAATCCCTTAAGTAAATAAATAAAAGCCTTAAATATTATTATTATTATTTTTAGAACTTGTAAAGACAATAAATTTGTAACAACGTTGGTAAACTTGTTATACGTTAAGATTTACGCTACTAGTAACAATCTAACATATAAAATCTGTTCCATAAATACTTCGACATAAATATAGCCTTATATCTTCAAACTTCCGTGTGTACTATATGATATATATGACTGGTTTCAATGAAACTATGAAGTGTGTATTTAAAATCATTCAGATTGGAGTTAACGGTTAGAAATATACGTATCTGCATCCGATATATAATCTGCCGAAAAAATTGAACTTTCTGGAAACCGATTTTTTCATAACATTAAATTTTTATTAATATTGTAACGCGGCAAGTGGTGCCATCTAGGAGAGAAGACAGGTACCTAAGGTTCTCTTAGTGGCCGTAGGAAGCGCTGGCGGCGCTCTAGTTTTGACCGGAATAGTCGAGAGAAGTCTGGAATGTTCTCTACTGGTATAAATAGAGGGACCACAGAGAGTTGGGAGAGTTTTTCAGTTACAAACGAAGTTACAAGTTTGTGAAAAGTGTACAAAAGTGAACAAAGTGAACTTTTGTGGTTTAAAGTGTGAAATAATTATTATTAAGCGTTGTATTTAATAATTTATTGTGTATAGCAATAAATTGGTGTTTTCTTTATTGAAGTTTAGAGTATTTTATCTATACGAACCCACTTAAAACTAGTTGCAGTAGCTAGTTTAGTTGGAAAAACGTTACAATATTATACAGAAGAGAGAATCGTGTAAAACAGCACTTTAGCGTGAAGTCTGAAGTTATCCTTCCCCCTGAATCCTCCTTCAATGAATTTTCTCGCAAAAATGCTACAAATAGCTTATTTTTTTGAAAATGTGGATGGGTCCGCAATGCTGGATAACATCTAGTATTTTATCCGTCGTAGCATGCATATTGATTATGTTCCTGATCGGTTTCGGATTTTCATCCATCGTCAGAGCAAAATTCACCAAGTTTCGTGTAGAAGTTCACTTCGACGTAATGTTTCTGTTACACTCAACAAGTATGACTGTAATAGAAACATTTACGTTGAAGTGAACTCTCTACACGAACTTGGTGAATTCGCTCTGACGATGGATGAAAATCCGAAACCGGTCAGGAACATAATCAATATGTATGCTACGACGGATAAAATAATACCAGAAGATTCTTTTTATGCTTAGTAGGTATACCAAGTTTAAAGAGACATATATTTCGGGTGATAACGCGATATCGAAAATTTGACACGATCGCAATAATTCCTCTAACAACAGGAGGAATTATAGGTAGAAAAAGGTAAATATTTTAAAGAAGGAAAAAAGACAATAGTAACGCTTTAATCCTGAAATTATTAGTCTGCAGGACTTTAGCTGTGGAAGCCTTTTAAATAATAAGTGGAAGACAAAGAAGGCTAATAATCCTTTTTATTGAAATAAATTTCGAAATCAAGTAACGTTATTAAGGATAGACGGATTCATCCGATCACTCTGTTAATTTAACCCTTTGCACTTCAAAGCATTATTTGACTTGATACCCAGCAACTCAAAGAATAATCTAGGTTAACAAATAAAAAATTTAATTTAAATAATATTTTAACAACACAATTAACTCATGATGTTAATTCATTTTTTAATTTAACTTTTAAACGTAATTTCCATCGAATATTATGTGAATAAGATTATATTTCGTGGTCTCTTGCACTAAGTTGTTGCAACTCACTTCTACATTCATCAATCTATGCATCTATGTTATATAATTTCTAAGAAACACTCACACACACACACACACACACACACACACACACACACACACATTGACTTAGTAGACAGATCTATTGTGAGTTCCTTATGCTGTTGTGTTTCTACATTATGCGAGCATCTGTAATAGAGGTCAGAATAGGCTGAGGAAGGTGTTTGTTGTTATGAGTTAAGTTTTCTTATTATTTCGTACTTTAAATCCAAATAGTTGTACACATCAACTGTGACTGTACATCTTTTGGTGAGGTTTGGAAAGTGCCAATGTTAAGTGGTGTGCCTGTTGTTTGGTTGGTAAATCGAGATTAATGTGCAGAAGCAACCTTTAAGGATCCACAAGCGGTAATAATGAGTGGAAGTTTTGATGTGTTGACAAAATTTGTTAGATCAAGGGTTTCACAATAATCTCTTCGGGGTGATCTTCGCCTTCGGCTTCATTTTTTTCTGTTTCAATTGCAATAAATGTGTGAGATTAAACCAAATCCTGGTGGAATAAGAATATAACTTAGAATAAATGTTTTAAGTCTTATAAATCAGAAAAAGTGTTGATAAAGGATCGGATCCCATCTCCTGCTGATGAGGTAGTTTTAATAGTACAAGGAGGGCAGTAATTCCAACTGATCATATAATTAGGGGGATACAGTCTGGTCGTATAACTTCAGGTCGTATATTAACGATCGTAGAGATGAAATTTATGGCTCCTAGAGTTGATGATACACCTGCTAGGTGTAATGAGAAGTTGGCTAAATTGACAAATGCTCCTCTAAGGGCAATATTACTTAATAGATGTGGGTATATTGTCATCCTGTTCCAGCACCTCTTTCTCCACGGTGTCTCATAAGGAGGGTTACATCTTCCAGGAATGAGGGGATACCTACATTTCGTGTAATACTAAGTAAATTATAATATTATCTATTATATCTCCGTCGAGTTGTAGAGAAACATACCATGCAGAAGAATCGTTCTTTTAAAGACTTGTAGCATCTTTTCATCTTTATTTGACATTACATTAGTATCGGCCGGATTAGCGTTTTTTAGAGGGTGACTTTTGTCCTTGAAATCAAAGTGCTCCTCATGTGCCTATTCAGCCCATAGTAGATCCTACTTGCCAACATCACCCTTCGTTTTATTTCCAGAGATAGATCGATATCTCATATGACAGTGAGCTCAGTTTTAAACGAGTCCAATCTCTCGACCTTATAGGCTCCTAATTCTATGAGAGTTGGGTAGGTTGCCGGCATACCAAAGTGCAAATATTTGGTTTTACTTTCATTTTTAAACTGGTTTGGGGTATATTTGGGGCATCTGATTTATTACGGAAACTGATTTGAATCTTGTGAGAATGCCTATCATTGCGCAAGTTGCGGACATTCATATATCAATTTGAGGCTGTATTGGAATATAAATTTAATGGTCTTACCATGACATTAATTTTTAAAACACAAGACTTGTGACTGACTCATTAGACTGGGAGTAAAATACCGATTTGATTAGTTAAAGTGCTGATTAACTAATGATGCGACATACTATACTATGCTCGGTTTTTGTTTTTTTGTTCTTTTTTAGTCAGAAAGGTCTCCTGCTGTAGAATAACATGGAATAATAGAATTTCTCGGAAATCACGCTTTCCTTTTCAATCTTGATGAAATGTTATCTTTTGGATCTGGGGCTGAAGCTGAATTGCAAAATTGTTCTAACTTGAGCTTTCTGCCAGAATTCTTCTTAGTGACCCTGTAAACCAGTTTTATTAAGATTGCGACTAGACACTTAAAACATCAAATAAGTACCTACTTGTGAACTTTAAAAAGTATTTCAAATGAAATTCTTCTTTGGTATCTTTGGATATAGTTGGAACTCCGAATTAGTCCCAGTTTGCAAAAATAATACATTATGGTGAGTCTAGTACGTTGTTAACCTATCCGTTACTTATTAAATAATGACATCTCATTTTTGGCCTTTTAAACGCAAAGTTCCGGACTGTTTATACATGTTTTTTTTGTTGTTGTCTTTTTTAGAACGCCATTAGTTTGGCCTTTCGGCCCTTCTCCTTCTGGCAGCCCAGTATAAATGTGCATTATACGCGAAAGTGGATTTTGCAGATGATGTAACATCTTTTAGTTTAGAGCAGAGAGCTAAATGCTCTCCTGTCATGTCTTCCCCACCGCACAAAGGAAAAAGGGGGGTGTTAACAATCCCTATACGATGGAGGTGCTTCTGTAGCAAATCGTGGCCCGTCCACATACAGAAGCAGGCAAAAGCAACCGAACGCGAAAGATTGGCGGGAATCCTGCCGCTTGCTTCCACCAATTTCTCCCACTTTCGTTCAGCTCCCTTTCCTATGTACTTATTGTACCATATATTCCTTAATGATGACGATACTAGAGCGTTTAAATTTCTTAGTGGAACCGATAGCCAGGTTGTTTTTTTTTCGATCCCTCCTTAGCCAAACGATCAGCTTGCTCGCTCCCGTAAATTCCGCAGTGGCCCGGTATCCACTGCAATACAACGAGTTTAGCCGCTTTAGTCAGGCGGCTAATGCTTTTTTTACATGCAGCTTCTAGCCAACCTTCGCTGGTTTCCGGTGACGTAAGCAATCGTATAATTGACCGAAAGTCTATCAGCTACACTACCCTCTCCTCAGGCCTAGAACATATAAAGTCTAGGGCAACATGGACAGCGTACATTTCCCCAACATAACTGTCACACAGTTTGGAAGAGGGATGCTTACTTGGAACGCTCTTGAGAAAATACGGGCTCCGGTTCGCCTCTTACTGGCGTCAGCTGATCCGTCAGAATATATATGAAGCAATTCGCTTGCTGGATATTTTGTATCTATTGCCTCCAGTGATGTCAGCTTCGTCTGAATTTCACTCATATTATTTTTAACACTGACGCCATAAGTACCTCAAGTCTTCCTTAGGCCATCTCCAAGTTCATGGTATTAATAGTTTTAGCACGAAGCTACTCTAATCTGGTTAGCAATGTCTTCTGCGTTTTCAAGCGGTCGTGTGCACGCTTGTACGAGGACCAGAAACTCTCGTTACAACACCTAAGTTTTTCACTAAGAATTGTTTATACATGTAAATTATGTTTCTAAGCAAAACACATGAAGATGAAAAGATAAATGAGAACTTCAGAACACTATTTTGGTGAAAATTTTGTTATGACTTTTTATATCTATTCTATCTTTCCCTCAGAAAAGTGGGGTTTTGCGAATTAGAAATATGTTTGTATTATTGCAATGCAAATTAGTTCTACATGTAGGTATATTGAATATAGGACGAACGTTAATTCTAATAGTGGCAAAATGCACATGCTTTAATTAGTAGCAATTAGGAAGAATATTTAGAATAAAATCAACTATTCCTCAACGCCTTTATAACCTTCTATTCTACGTGAGAAACTACTAATTCAATGACCAGCTGAGACAATTCAACCAGAATTTGCTGCAGCCAAAATTTAATCCAGTGAAAACGCTGTGCAGTAAGGTTAAATTGCCGTAAGCAGAAAGAGAGATGTGATTAATAATAGAATCACTATAAATAGTAATAGTACTAAATTAGAAAATACAAAATCCAAACCACTTTTTATTTATGCTAAATATTAATCATGCTGAAGTACCTCGTAATATTTTTCATCCCCTTCTGGAAAGTTGCTTAACCAATCACGTAGCGATAATACAAATTGAGAAAATTCAGTGAGAAATGTATTCCACTTTAAATCCTTAAAATTTCCAATAAAACCTAAACATCGCCCATGGACTGCCAACAATTTTAAGAAATCTTGATATTACATTACTTGTTACAGTTATTTGTATTATTATTATAATTACCTTAGTAGAAATTAATTAATTATTGTATAATCATTATTTGTTGTTCTATTTGTTTATATATTTGGTACGATAAAAAAAAAATAATAATAATAATAATAATGACAATTCAAAATTCATTAAAGCAATTATTCCTTATATTTCTTATAAATTGTTTTAAACTACATTGGTGTAAAAATGAGAATATTCTTTCTAAACAATAATTCATGCATTTCACACTGAAATCAATCCCAACCTTCACAGTGTTTCATTAGACAAATCTATTTCGGATGTTACTTAGTTTTTGAAATAATACAACCAAATTGCGTAACTGTTGGCTGTTAGGTTTTATATGATGTACGAAAAATACAAAATTCAATAAAAGTTATTATTCCAAAAAAATCTACCTACAAATATTTTGTTTTATTTTTACCTTGGAAACTGGTTGGCCGATAAGCCAACAATTACTACATACATTATACAAAAAAAATAAAATCAATTTTAAAAGTTGTTAAATTAAGAGAAATGATATGAATAATAAAATACTGCCCCAACAACATTGACCATATTTTTTGATATTTAGTAATTAAATTAATTTTTAAATTCACTTTTATTGTTCATTTTCTGTATACGTTAGTTCAGCCTTAGATTTGTCTAAAGAACTTATAGGATTAGAAAAAAAAATATATAATAAAAAAACAAAAAGTTTCATTTGTCAACAACAACAACAAATGCAGATTATTCTCCTCTGCATATTGAACTATTAATGAATAACAAAAATTTAGACTGTCCATCTGGTGAAGAGTTAAGGAACTAAAGTTTCCTTATTGCTTATTTCAATAAAACGAATAATTAAAAATCTCATTTCCATATATAAATTTCAACAAAAATTTATTCTACATTTTTTTTTTTACTATTTTTGAGATAATAATGTGATGCATGTTTGCTATCATAATTACATATTTAAATAAAAAATTTTTTTAGCAATTGGTCTGAATCTGAATGTGCTGCATGTAAAGAGGAAACATTACGATAGAGTCAAATTTTTGGAAAGTCCGGGGCGTTCTTACAAGATTCAAATCAATTCCATTAATTAAGAAAATTATTAGCTAATTATTTAACCATTACGTTGAAGTGAACTCTCTACAAGAACTTGGTGAATTTGCCTCTGACGATGGATGAAAATCCGAAACCGGTTAAGGAACAACATAAAATATGCCTGCTATGACGGATAAAATACCAGAAATTATTTAACCGTTTGAATATTGTTAATTTTTTTCAAAAAGAATCAGCGCAGAACGCTTGTGTTGCGGGACCCACGCTTCCTACGCGGCCCTGCGAAAAGATAGTGCTAAAACATTTCACAAACTGAAATTTTATCATTTAAAATGTAACGTCAAAAAATTCCGTAGAAAACTCTTCAAAAGAAAGTTTGTTGGAAAAATGTTTTTCAAAAAATATAAGTGATAAGTTTATAACTGTGCAGATTGGATTGCAAGTTTAAAGAAAACCATTATAGTAGTTTTCGAGAAAATTCCAAAATCTATTCTGTCAAGTTGGCACTTCCGTTTAAAAAATTTTTCTTCAAATATGGAATCGAACAAAAGATTTCAGAGGACAAAATTTTCCAAGAATAATTATTTTCTTGAGAAAATATTTCAAATGAAAGTGATAGGCATTTAAATGTGTGAAGATAGTATGGGAAGTTTAATAGAAATAGTTGGAGCCATTTTCGAGAAAATTAAGAAAAACTGAATAAACTTTTTAATAAAGTAGCATTGATGGTTTTTGACAAAAACCTTATTGCAAGATTCGGTAGGGTACGTAAACAGAATATCAAGTTATCGCCTTCTGCGATTTTTTGTTTTTGAGATATTTTGTTTATCCACAACACATACGCTCAGATCATTCGCTAAAAATATTTATTTCATGATAAATGAGAGAGAGAGAGAGAGAGAAAAGTCTATTGTAAAAATTAGACTTTTTTCTCTCTCTATTCAGAACGTAACAATAAAAACAATAAAATATCAATGCAGTGAAACATTATTTTTAGAAATTTAAAAAGATTGGGAAACAAAATATTGATTTTCTTTTTTAATTTCATTTATTCTTTCTGATTATTAAAAGAATGTTTATTTTGATTATTTAATTTTACAATTGTAATTGATAATCCAGTTTT